>PVJD01004317.1:0-140013 GCA_004026545.1 Mormoops blainvillei | reverse complement strand
GGCGACAGCTGCTGTGGCCTCCTCTGGGGGAGAGGGACGCAGGACCTATTGCCCCGCAATGCTCCCCACGCCTGCCTTCCCTCCCCCTTACCCGAGCTCACAATGCCTGTGGCCAAGCAGGTCCCAGAGCACTGGGGGCGGGGCGGGGAGCGGCACCAGGTACGCTCCCAGCAAGGTCCACTGGCTCAGGAGTTTGAGCCCCGCTCTCCAGTCAACCGGGAAGGAGAGCAAAAGCACGCTGCATTTCCACTCTCTGTTTTTAAAGACTGCCCTTCTAATCCCCTGAACAGTGGCAGTAGATGGGAGGGCCTGCCTCTCCAGCCTACCACCTCCCTCGCTTTAGGCGCCAGCCCTAGGCGCTTTCTTTCTGCTGAGTCATGCACATGTTGCCCTGGTTGCTGTGTCAACAATGCACACAGGCGTGGTCTTCAGCGCTTCTCCACCACTCCCCATTTCTGGGGAAGTAATTCCTGTTACGCTTTTAATTACAACACCCCCCTCCCCGACATCTCTCTTTCGTGTAGGAGATATTACATGTACCTGTCTATCTCCTTCCACTTATGTCATCCCAGTTCAGGATGAGTGAAAAATCTTACTAATCTCAGTGTTCCAGCAATGCACACACAGGAAAGGCTTTCTCTGATCATTTTCAAATGTATATACGACCACACACCCCCATTGCCAGCTTTTCTTTATGATTCCTTTTTCCTGCTGTACTTTCCTTCATGAATCTTATTACTTAAAATATTTGTAGTCTGTACCACCTGGCTTCAAATTCTCAGTGTCCTTACTTACTAGTTTTGCAAATTACTTACTTTTTCCCCCTCAGTATATTTATATTTCTTATTCCAGGGTTTTTGTTGAGTATTAGATGGGGTAACGCATGTAAACTATTTAGAAAAATACCTTGCCACACATTAATGTCCAATAAGCGCAACTTAATGTTTATTTGCTGCCTTTTTACTCACCAGGGTACAAGCTCCATTACTAGTGAGGCTTCTATTTTAACTGCTCGCTCCCAGTACACAGGCCACTGCCTCTAACGTAGTAGGTATTCAGAACTAATGTTCATTTAACGTAATCATGCACATGTTATCTTTTTAACAACAAAAGACAATCATACAATCTATTATAATTTCTTTTAGCTTTCTTCATAATCACTAGGGATGTCTATGATTGAACTGATGTCTAAACCAACTAAAATCAAAAGATCAGTCCTGCCACAGAAACTCAATTTTACAAAGGAATTCATTGCCCCTGCCTTTTGCCACCTATGTGGAAACAATGATTAAGTTAAATCAAATGTAATAGATAGTATAGGAGAGTTTGTACAAGGCAATTATGCATTCTTTTGGACAATTGGACACAATGATTACCTTGGCAACATTTTTAATACTTTCACACTTTTTGTTAGTCATATAACTTGTTTCAGTCCCCATGTTTTACAAATTGTCATCAGCAATTTAGCAGAATGAACAAGGGACTCTAATATACTCTTCCTTCTACCACCATCTCATACCCACTGTACAGGTAATTGATAGGAAAGGAAATAATTTTGTCACTTTCATTTTTATCAAAAAACATAGCGATAGCAGAAGTTTCACTCATAAGTATAATTTATCTGTGAAACACAAATGATTTAAAAATATATTTGAGTCCTCAATATTTCTAAATATTCTTAGAAATTTTTGCCACAATTAAATTTGATCTTCAGTAATATACTGGCCTCTGTACCAATGCTTTTCTATTTCCTCCTAACTAATTTTAAATCTTTTTCTTCCACTATTATAATCACAAAAATTCAGACATTCATGCAAACATGTATGTCTATTGAAAGCAAAACAACTAAACAGACAATAAAAAATCAGAATGAAAAGATATTTTTAAAAATATTCCCCAGAATTATCATCCTGAAGACACAACTTAATTCTCTTGGGTGCTCTAAGTCTTTGAGCCTGTATACTGAAAACTTCAAACAAAGTAAGTAAAAATCTGGGATGGCCTTCTCTGGCTAATTAGAATTATAGTTACTATTTGTGGTGCTTTGCAATGTATTGTATTTTGGGGGCGTGCAAGCAAGGGAGAACAATACTGCTGTAATTTAAAGCAAAAAACAAGGGGAAAATATATTAAAAAGACACTGTGGAAGGATTTGCCTTCATTCTGAGAGAAAGAATGAAAAACTCTAGAATCAGAATTTTCTTTGTCCGTCCTACAATCTCACAACAATAACTGAACATCTGTTAAAAAAAGTTTCTGAGGAAACACGTCACTTTTTGTAAAATTGTCTTCTAGTTTATTAAAAGCATATGTCATCACTTGAAAAAAAATTGAAATTTAACACATTACACAAAATAGAAAAGCTTATATGCCAGAGGCCTAATGTCAAATGAAAATAATGCATTTTACTTTCATTTATATATCCTCATCAATCCTAGATATAATCTTCTGTACTCCCTCTGTCAAAATCTCTTGTATCCTTACTACTTGTATAGCCTTTATTTACTGTTCAGCACAAATTGTCAGTCGTTAACATTATTTTTTCTGACTTTCTTGAAGGTTTTTGATTATATGCACTGGGGAAGAGGTTTTTTAAAACAAATTTTACAGATTTTATTTATTTTTAGAAAGGGGAAGTGAGGGAGCAAGAGAGGGAGAGAAATTTCAATGTGCAGTTGCCTCTCACACCCCCCTCCTCCCAAAAGAGGGACCCGGCCTGCCACCCATGCATGTGCCCTGACTGGGAATTGAACTGGTGAGCCTTTGGGTTCACAGGCTGAGCCACACCATCCAGGGCCTGGGGAAGAGATTTAAAACCAGTTTTCCACTATGTGCCATATATGAAACACAATGTTCACATATGTAACTCATTTTCATGGGCAAGCCCACAGATACGTAAATTCCTGGATCACGCATCGCAAACCCATTCCTTTCCTTCAGTTAAAACCAAACAAACAAACAAAGGGAGGTAAGAGAACTCAACCTCATAAATATATTAGTTCACTCTAATTTGATTAATAAATATTCCATGAGTCTAACAAACAGATCAACAGCCATTTTTTCCTGAAAATAGATTACTAAAGTTCATGTGAAAAAGTAATATGTAAGAGTAGCTAAGAGTTCCTGGAAAAAAGAGCTATGTGGGCATATTAAACCAACCGGGGATTTAAACATGCTATCATTCTTCTAAGTGAACACTATGTTACTGGCACATGACTGGTCAGATTATCCAATGGAATATAGTAACAACTCTGGCAATAGGATCAAGTACATATAAAATTATTAGTGCATGATAAAAATGCCATCATCAACCATTGGGGCAAAGGTACACTTTGCAAATACATGGTTCCAGGATGATACGATAGCCATTTAGAAAAAGATAAAAGTTGTCACATTATACACAAGAATAAACTACAAATGAATCATAAATATAATTTTTTAAAAAAATGAAGCATATACACAACTAGGAAATTAAATAAATTTTTCCATTAAAAGGAAAGGCTTTTGAACTATGACTTAAGTACAGATGTAATAAAATAAAATATTGATAAATTAGACTGTATAATGTTTAGAAACGTGCATGAAAAAGAAAAAGATTTATCAAAGTTACAGTACACATAACATGTAAATGGAATAGGAGCTTAGGAGTAGAATGAAAAGTGCTTACTAATGAAATATGATACATATATTTCTGAGATAAAAATAAAAGTGTTTTAGAACATGAAAATATTTTAAAATTATTGTGGTGGTGGTTGTGCAACTCTGAAAATAATAAAAAGTACACATTGTACTTTTATTGTACACATCGAATTGAGTGACTTTTAAGTGAATCATATCTTAATAAAGCTGTTATTTTTTATTTTCCTCACTTGAGGATATGCTTCAATGGTTTTAAAAAAGGGGCGGGAGAGAGTGAGAGAGAGACAGAGAGAGAGAGATTAGAGAGAAACATCATTTGGTTACCTGCGGTATGCACCCAAACCAGGAATTGAACATATGGCTATGTACCCTGAAGTATATGTATGCTGACTGGGTATTGAACCAACCACCCTTAGGTACATGAGACAGCCTTCCAACCAACCTGACCAGGGCAAAGCTGTTATTTTTTAGAAAGGTCAAAGTACTACTGCCTTTCCAGGGAGAAAGCTGGCAAAACTCTATATACCATGTGGTCAAAGTTATTATCACCTATGATGAGTCAAAATGACACCTTGTGACTTCAGTTATATTCAGCTAAAAAGGACTTAATGTCACTTATACAATATCCCTGTCAAAAATACAAAACCTGAATCCAATTATAAGAAAAGGCATATTGAGGGTCAGTTTTAGGAAAAACAACTGCCCTGTACTATTGAAAAACATCAATGTCATAAAGGACAAATGCTGACTCTGGAACTATTCCTGGTTAATAGAGATTAAAGTGATAATTAATAAAATATATGTTCATAGATCAGAGAGGAAACAAAACTGTAAAGAAGTTTGGGATAACTGGTAGAATTAGAATTGTAATATATGTTCATAATAATTAATGGATCAATGTTAAATTATCTGAAATTGAATATTGTATTGTGGCTTTGTAAGAAACTCTCCTTATGCTTAAGGGATATACATACAAATATTTCCGTGTAAAGCATCAACAGTCAAAATGTTTGCAACTTACTCCTTTATCAATAATTGTATACATGTTATATATAACATATTATATATATATTAATTACACCTCACTCACACAGATAAAAATATATTTAGTGAAAGACAGAGCTACAGAGTGAGGAAGCAAATAGGCACCCACCAAAATTAATTTTAGACTGTAATAAAGCATAAAAAGCATTTATTTGAGCTAAAAGGAGCTGCACCCTGGGAGACACAGAAATCGGATAGCAACCTAAATTGTGTTCCACCAAGACTAAAGGGGGGTCACCTTTTATGCTGTAAGTTCCCTCCCATGTTCTCAATTTGGTTCATTTTATGTAAATACGGTATTCAAATTGTGCAGTGCTGATTGGACAGGGCAGGACCCAGTCCTTTATTAGAAAGATCAACCCAGGGTTTCCGTGCGGTGGTTGACTCGGATGGTATAAACAAGCAGAGCATAGGGAAGCTGAGGTTCTTCCTGATATGCAGAGTCCCTGTCAGAAAATGGCCACAAGACTCTTTTTAATTCATAAAATGTGGGCCCTTGGTTGGCCACAGGGAGTCCATCTCAGCAGATAAACTCCTTCTCTGGGTTCACATTAAAAGAATATATCCTCTCAGGGCCCACATATGACAACATGTAAACGAATCACGAATCCAGGGGCAGCTCATATTGTACTATGTCTTTGTTTTGTGAAGTTTAAAATTTATTAGTGGAACCTAATCAACAAAACAAATAAGTGAGCAAAATAGAACCAGAGACGTGGAAATAAAGAAGAAACTGACAATAGCCAGAGGGGAGGAGGCGGGGGGGTAGGGGGAAAGAAGGGGGAGGGTCGTCAAGGAACATGTATAAGGGACCCGTGGACAAAGGCAGCGCAGGGAGGGGGGGACTGAATGTGGGAGGTGGGGGTGGGTAAGGCAGAGGAGAGTAATGGGTTGGAAATAGGGACAACTATAATTGAACAACAATAAAAAGAGAAAAAAAAACAAGTGTAAAATGTGCATGTTATCTAAGTAAACGAGAGCACAATTATTAAGAATAACATTAAATTTATAATTTCATTCATAGACAAAAATATTTTGGAATCGTTGGTTTTAGAGTGCTCCTCTTAAATTACCCACAGTAAACATCGCCCTAATCTGAACACAGAAGAGGATCAGAACACTGTGTCATAGAACCTTTAGTCTAGGAAAAAGAAGTGGGCAACCATTCAACACTTCCTCTGGGGCTGGGGCTGGGGAGGGGGTGTATTTAACTTACCAGAAAAATAACTGCAAATATTGTTTCAGTTATTACACATTCCGTTGATTAAAACTGAATTGTTTTAAATACTGGATAATTCTAAAAGTTAGATATCTAAATATCGATTAATGAACACAATAATTTAGGATTGGAAGAAAAAGAAGTTTGACAAGTTTGATGGACTTAATGATAGAATGTTACTTATCTATTCTGAAGAAAATGAAAATATTTTGTTCAATTCTTTTCCCTTTTGATGGCAACTTTAAATTTGCTTATTAAGTTCTAGTCAGTAATTTTCCTGCAATTCACACTTAACTTGGCATATAAAATGGTTCTGTAAAATTATTTCTTGAACGAACAGTTTTTCAATTCTGTAAGGTGACATCCAGCCAAAGCATTAGTCACTAATAAAAGCAGCTAAGCGTTCTGTCCACCTAAGTTGGCACTTAGAGCTCCACACTCAGCAGTGCTCTCGACCCTGGTGGAAGTGTGTGGATCATGTGTTGCATACAGACATGTTAGAAGTTGTTAGGAGCCAGGATATGAATCCCAGACAGAGATACTACGTACATGCTTTACTCTACAGACTCTGTTAAGAGTCAAGTTGAAGCCCAGGAAGAGCTTGGCAGATACTGTGCTTCTCACACTTTAATATTTATATGACTCACTTCAATGTCTTATTAAAATGTAACCAACTAAAAATGCAGATTCTGCTTCAGTCAGTTAGGGCAGAGCCTGAGATTTTGCATTGCTAACGAGCTCTCAGGTGATGTCCATAAATTATACTCTGAGTAGTAAAGTATCAGAGAGAAGACTGTAATTCTCTGGGAATCTTTCTTAGCCACCAGGTTTTTGGAAAATTTTCTGCACCAAATTTTACACCACCTTTTCTTCCACCTTAACAGTTATTGCAGCTTTTCAGATCATAGGTGAGCAGCTCAAAGAAAGACCATTGTCTATAGATATGCCAATGACTTATGATGAGGCTTGGCATGAGACTTTAGCCCAGTGAGAATTCTGTATCATTTGAAGACTGTTTCAAAAGCCTGATCTATTTGGCCTTTGGGGAGTGTGTGTGTGTTTGTGTGTGTCTGTGTGTGTGTGTGTGTGAGAGAGAGAGAGAGAGAGAGAGAGAGAGAGAGAGAGAGATGGAGGGAGAGAAACTGTCTCAATTCTTTTATAAGAATATAAAGGATTCCTTCTAGAGTTAACGCTACTTCCCAGAGGCGAGTCCTGTTGTGTACTCAGATCTTTCTGAGACTTGATAGTTGTTGAGGACTTTACAAATCACTTGCTTATGCATTCTTACAAATTAGCTCTCCACATGTGAGATAACTGAGATCACTTAAAACATTCTCTCAGATGAACCCTAAATGGCTACATTATCCATACATTTCAAGTGTCCATATCAGTACTTTAAAGATTTATAGTAAAACTATTTTCAAACTCTGGAATCAGGATTAGATAGGTAGGTAGGTAGATAGGAAGGTAGGTAGGTAGGAAGGACATATATGTGATAGATACATAGGTAGACAGATAGACATTTTTTAAAGATACTCTCACACAAGCAAGATGTATGGTCCAAATAATTACCAACCTTAAGGCATTCTTGATAGTGTATATGAGAAAGAAGCAAGAAAGATTCTTCTCATTCATACCAATGGTAAGTAATACCAAATTTATGGGTCTATACTATAGAAAACACAAAACAGGGGGGAAGAATCCCATCTTTATACTAAGATGGTAAAGTCTTATTTGAAAGGCAATTCCAATTTAATCTGCAAGGAGAAATCTGTAAAACTTCACCTGAATTTTAAGGATGAGAAGTAGCTGGTACAGGAGAAATATGAACCAGTACTGGTAAACGTAAAAATATTATGAGCTTCTTACCTCAAATAAAAAATTGTGACACCCTAACAACATGTATCAAATTACCCTCTCTCCACGTCCAGAGCACCTTCCCACTTCAAAAAGACTTTATTTTTTATATCCCCCAGACCAAGGGACCTCCAGTCAGCTTTCTGGTATTGTAACCCACCCTACCATTCTCTTAACATTGTTTCTATGAAGGATGACCTGTTAACTAGTATGTGACTATAGGTAAATGGCCTGTTTGCTTGAGAGTTCTAGGAACTGACTTTGACAGAAGCAGACCCAGACCTTCAAACATTCTGGCTCTGGGAGATGTAGTGACCTTCAGCCAGTCATCTGAAGAGACTGTGTTAACTTGCATGTATTCCCCTTGATGGAGAACTCTCAACGCCCTCCTTTTGATTCCTTTGTTCTGTTTTATTTTCCTTCCCCCTCTCCAAAATCTTCAGTTTCCTCAAACCAGCACTTACCTGACCATAATAACAAATTAAAAATACAAGTACCTTGGTGTTATAGTGTAAGAACTAAATTCATACAAATATACAGACATTTGTATGTGTTATACATATCTCATACATAAGTGCATAAATGACTATACAAATTAGGACCAGGTTTTCCAGGTAAGTGTAATTAAGGAAAATGAATTTGCCTCCTATTTTAATGAATATCTCCCAACAGGAGAGTCCTCTTAGGACCTTGTGCCACATACAGAGTAATTGGATAAATTTGTCAGAGAGAAAAATATGAGGTTACCAAAAAGCCTAAGCAATTTCTAGTATTGGTGAGTGAACAGTTCCAGGCATTTCTTTTTTTTTTATTAATGGGTAAAAGGAAATGTTTACACATTTTGAGATTCTAGAATAAAAAAAAACACATCCTAGTTTCGTTCTGTTTCAAAAGTTTGGCTGAATGCCATGGCTCTTTCACGCCCTCCACCCTCTACCCCTCTGTACATTCTATCTTCATCTTCATTGATGTTGCTTTCACCGTGGTAATACCATCTGCCACTGGTTTGGAACAATTTGACTTTTTGTCACACTGTAGAGAAAATAAAAATGATCCATTCTAGAACTACATATTCACACTTTTTTTTTTAGGACACCTGATGAATTCAAAGCCCTTTAATTTTTCTTTCCTTGTGCCACCACGAAAATAATTCAGGGTCATGTCGAATTTAATCCTGACATGTATTTTATCATTCCTCTTATAAACAATAGGAAAGAACTGATACATATTTATCCATAAAACCTTTCTTCAAAGCCACGTGTTCTTGTTATAAATACCATATTACTGGCACCTTACCTATTACAATCCTCTGTGTGATGCTCTCGGGTAGTCTTTGTATGTAGATAAGTGCGTATTTAACTCAAAAGCTTGGAATGTGTATTGAGAGTATACACATCGATTGTGACTATAGTTTTTCCTGGGGTCTTAAGTGAGATAAAAGGGAGAGGAGATCAGAAAGGACCTTTCAATGGTATTTTCTATGACTTTGGTAATGCTTAAAACTTTTACAAAGAAATGTACTGTTAGTTACCATTTTTAAAAATTAAAAACTACATCCTCAGTGGGAGATATGAACAGATTGTTTTGACTGTGGTTTCCTAGGAATTGTAGATCTGTATTCAGTGTACATGTATGATGTTTAATATATTAACAGGCCATTGCTCAGGGGACAAATTCAGTTGGACATGTCATAATACACTAAAATAGAACCTACTGTAGCAGTGTTAGTTTTGGTTAGTATATACATAACACTTATGATTATTTGGTTAATAGTTAGTTAATGGAACTTTTGGACATTTTTTATGACTGATTAACCTATTGACAAATAATTCTCTACATTTAAAAATTATAAATGAATTATCCTTTAAAACATATATAATGTATTTTATGCATCAGCGTCTTGGTATGCTTAATAATGTTTCATCAAAATATATATTTAGACTCTGCATATATGTTTAACTTTGATAGCTCTAAGATTGGTTAAAATGTGTCAAATAAATCCCTAATTTCTTCCTTCCTCACACATAATATACTGTCTTAATTTTCCCTAAAAGTAGAAGTCTCCCAGACATTTTTCTCTATGAGTCCACTCTCTGACCCTCTGGTCAGAAAATGAAGCTCATATTTCATTCCCTGTAATTCTTTCATGCACCAGGTTTATGGCTTCCACCTTGAGATGCCATTACCAGTGAAGCTGACTTATTATATACCAAATTGAAATAAACCTGGAAATGTGTTTCTCACAAAACTTCACAATTCCTAATGCAGGTACAGACTCTGATAGAATCCCCAAAATTGCCATCAAAGTTCAAATTGAATGTGAACGGTGGAATGCTTCCCTTCACATTAGAAAGATCTATTGTGGGTCTGCATTTGGGATGGTGTTAATTTAAAGCTGAGGTCATAATCATTTGAGGTGCCATTTGGATACCCATGAATAATGCAGATCTGACTTTAACCCTGATCAGCCTTTGTTGTTTTTTGGTATCACAGTGTAGACTTACTTTTTGTGTTCTATTGGAACATGTGAAAAGGCAGAGAGGGGTTTTTCAACACTTCCTGACTATTCTTGTTTATTGCTTTAATATTTTTTGAATGGCAGTAGCATATGCACAGAGAAGTATATGATTACCTAGCATATGGTTTATCTGGTAAACAAATGAATAATTTTCACAAATGAGCATTTAGGTACCCAACACATAGGAAAAAAAAAAAGACCATTAACAGAATCCCAGTTTGGAGTCATCCCTGTCCATGAAGGGATTTCAGGGAAGCTGGCACTCAAGGTTTTGGGTGCTTTCATACCAGTGTGGGTGCTTATTAGGAGGAAGCCTGAAAGTTGTTGGCAGAATCTACTGCTGCCCCCTGCCAATGGCCATGCATATGATTGCACATGCTTGCAGCTCCTGCAAGAAAATCTTTCTACCTTCTCCACAGTCTCTCAGATTTTACCTCAGTGCCTCCCATTGCAGAATTAAAATAGAAAGCAGCTGGCATTGACATTTGGAAACGCTATTGCTGGGCTTTACACTGCTACACTCCAACAACAGGCTAGAGTAAGGTGTGGTATTATCAATAAAGACACTGGCACACCTTGTGAGAGTCTCCCAAAGCCTAAAGGAGCAAACAGTATTTAATGTTGCATTGATAAAAAAAAGAGGGGGTGTCTGATATTAACTATGGGGAATCAAAAAAGACTCAAGTTGCTCTTGAATTTTAGATTTTTTAAAACTTTTCTTATGCTTTTTTTATAGTGGAAATTCAGGATTCACAAATGTTGAGAGAAAAGTAAGATGAAACCCATTGTCTTATATCCCAGTTTCAACCATCTTTCATCTGTGCTTTCCACTTACATTATCCCCTTCCTTAGGGATTATTGACACAAATCTAATATACTATATACTTTTATCCATGAATATTTATTATGTATACTTAAAGTTCATACTTTAAAAAATAACCACAAAATCATTTATCACCCCTAAAACATGTATAAAAATAATAACGTCAAATATTTAGGCAGCATTCAAATATCTCTACTGCATAATTATTAAAGGGTTTTTGAAAAACAAGAGTACTGATAAGGTCTACATATTGCAATTAGTTGACAAATCGCTTAAGTTTCTTTTAATCTATTGATTTTGTCCTTCTCTCTTCTTGCTTTTGCTTTTGTTCTCTCTCTAGCTCTAGCAATTTAGTTATTGAAGATTCAGGTGGCTTTGCACATTATGGTTTTGGCTGATTGCATCCCTGGGGTATTATTTAACATGCTTCTCTGTCCCTTGTTGCTATTAGACTTAGAGGCTTAATTGGATTTTGGAATGTGGTACTGTGTGCTTCCATCAGGAATCATATATAATGTGTTTTATTTCCTTTTATGGTTTTAGCTTTTATTGATAATTATTTTCTGTGTCTTTTTTCTCTTATATTTACAAACTTGTAATATTCTGACTCCTATTTTTCATCTTGAGAACTACCTTTTTATTTTTATTTTAAATTTTTATTAAAGTTTACATTCAATAATATTTTTGTATTAGTTTGAAGTATACAGCGTAGTGGTTATAAAATCATATACTTTACGAAGTATCCCCCGATATTTCCAGTACCCACCTGGCACTGTACATAGTTATTACATCATTATTGACTATATTCCCTATGCTGTACATTATATCCCATGACTATTTTGTAACTACTTATTTCCAAAAAGAGAAATTTCAGTGCTCAATTATTTAGCTACTCTTAAGTATAGTTCACATGGGAAAAAATGGGTAACCTCTTGACTCTTTCCCCTTACATATCAAATAGTTTTCAAATAGTTAAATTAGAACCTCAAATGTGGACAAGTGTGCTCAATCCAGCCCTGCCACTTAAAAGTTGTGTAACAATGGGAAAAATCACTTTTCCTCTTTGTGGATGTAAAACTATGGTAAAGATTTTGGAAAATTAGAAATGATGTACATAAAATACCTGACAGGCTTTCTTGCATGTTATAAGAATTCAGTCTGTTATCATCGTTAAATTTGACACTTCACGAATCTAATCTTTCCGCATAAGTAATCCAGTTAGGCACTTTGTTAGAAGCTGTATGGTCTGAGAAAGTAGGCTAAAAAAGAGGACCGTATTTCAAAGGCAAATGTGGTTTTGAAAGTGAATTCTTATTGAGTTAACGCTTACCTAACTGCCAAGTGGAAGAAAATATGTCGCGGCCCATCTAGACCTGGATGTCGTGGACAGAAAAGATGAGCATGCATTAATAACTCGGCACCTAAACTGAAACGATAGTTTGTTCTTGCTATTGTTTGTTTGTTTTACAGCTAAGGGAAAATATATAAAAATTCTTTGGAATGAAACATTGTGCAAACGGATCTAAGATGTCTGTGTGTGTGTGTGTGTGTGTATATCTTGAGTTTCTGAAAAAAAAAGAAAAGAATGGAGTTTGTTTGTTTTTGTTCTGGTATACTGAATTGGGTTCCAAGGCAAGTAGAAAGAACACCCATACTTAAGTCCCTCATTTGTCCTCTCCTGTGTGAATGGATCTCAAAATGCTCGTTTTTCTGTAGAGTAGTATGAGATTACAGATGGGTGATTAGGGGGTTGAGATAGCACAACAATGGAGCTATAGAGCTGAGAAACATGAACTTCGAGCCTTTTGATAAAATCTAGCTGAAACTTGAAAAAATATAATTTTTTATTGAAATTTTACAGAAGCTTTCAAGAAAAAGAGAATAAGAGTGTTTATACAGATTTTTAACTCAGTAGATTAAAAATTGACTTAATCAATTCAAGGACAAATATCTTGTGCCTGTCATGGGTTCATTATTTTCACATGTTTTCACGTCCAGAGAGTTCATATTTAAGCCTGGTCATTTATCAATTCTCTCTCTGATTCACTCATAAAGTGTGAATTCTTGGACCTCTAGTAGACAACTGAAAGGAGAATTTAAAGTTCGGTCATAAAATGGTGGATTTGTAGTTTAAAACTCAAATTAAAGCAAACATTAATATTATTAGAACTATCATTCTCCATTGTCACTTTATTGATGAGTATCGTTGATTCATTAACATACCTGGATTTGCTGATTTTCTTCTTCATTGGCAGACCAATTCTTTCAACTCACTAAAACAATGGATAATTCATAAGTCATGAAATCAATATGAGCTGATCTTTGTTCAGAATCTGATCACCCTTTTCATGTTAGATTATTTCAAACCCTTGGAGTGTCAATAGAAGAAAAGCCTATTTTCTATGAGATAAGCATTAGAATTTTGGCTTTCCTTGCAGCTACATTGATGGCATGGAACCTCGCTCTGATCAGTTTGTCTCCCCTTGGACTTAATCGGGAATTAGTAAATTTAGGGCATGGGGCATGGAACATCAATTTCATCAGTAGTTGCAGGATCGCCAAGGACCTGGAGATAGGAGCAGCAAGAGTAAAAGCAGCACTGTGAATGCAGAGGACACAGTATTTGGGGTCAGAAGTGAAAGCTGGCATTCCTGGTGTTTCGCAGCTGCAGCAGCAGCGACATTATCTCACAGAGCTGTATTTCATGTGGCATTAATCCTGTAGCTAACTGCTACATGGATTCTCCCTTATCTAGCCATTTTTCCAACCTGATTCTCTAGCCTTTCTAACTTTGCATGTGTGTGTGTGTATGTGTGTGTGTGTGTGTGTGTGTGTGTGTGTACTATCCATTATTTTCTCCATAAATATTCTACTTAAATTAGCCAGTTTGTTTCTTCTGCATGAAACTGAGAACCTTAACTGGCATGGGGAGTAATCACAGATCCTCAGGCAAATGCAGATAATCTGAGGCTAATTTTCTAGACAGAGCTGAAATGAAGAACACAACTAGTGTTTCAGGGGAAAATTATGTCCATCTTTAACATGCAATGGTAAAACAAATATAACCCTGGCTGTCTGAACTGTAATTATCTGAATAGATGTTAAAATAAATTTCAAGTAAACTTAAACAATATTCGCCACCTAAATGGAAAATTTGGCATAACAAACTTACGTATGAGTATCAGTGAAAACATTTAAGTCACATGAGTTTAATGTGAAAGAAGGTAAAACAATGAGTTTTAGCTCAGCAATTTTCTCAGTAGGTTTTTGTCTTTTGCTTCCATTAAAATATATATTGTGTATTTTTACTATCATTTTCACCTTATAAGTAAGTCTAATGGGCATTCTGAGGAAGTAAAAATGGCTTGAAGAAAGTAGGTGAACCTAAAGGCGCCAAAAATAAAAACAAAAAAATTAGGAGAAAATTGGAAGTAGTAGTGCCTTGAGAGAGGTAACTACATAAAAGACATAAACATGACCATGAACTATTCCTATCTACTGTGCATGTGAATTGTTTCTCTGAAAAAAGAAAGAATAATTGTGAAAGTGTTGGTTCTGGAAATTTTCAAAATTCATGTTATTCATGTATGACATAAATTTGAAAAAATTAAGAAAATTAACTTGTTCAGTTCATTGATAATCACAGTTAGCTTGGGATGCAACCAAGCAACATTTTGACACAGCATGAAGTGTGAAGTATATTTGAAAGTCTGAGTACAGCTACAGTGGAAGTGCGAGACGATTTAGTGAAAGAGTTGAGAAATAGTGAATTCAAGACACATCATGTGTCAAGGAGCTTCTACTGATAATCACATTGTAGGATCTTCTACTCTGAATTGCAAAATGTTATTGTCACTGGCTTCAGACCTCTGGGGACTATTGACACAAAGCAAAAAGTCATGTTTCGGTAAGTAGGCTGAATTTACAGAGATGGCCAGACAGCAGCTGATAAACTACTATAAACACATATCAAATAACTGTGAAGAAAGACATTATACTTGATATCCATTGTTGGCCTGAGGGAATAAAAAAGAGGATATTCATGGATACTATAGCCATATCATTTATAGAATCTTTACATTATACAGAATAGTTAATTGTTGTTGAAAGAGAGCTGGGTCATAACATGACCCCTAGAAAAAATTCAATTATGAATTTAAATCTCAAATAGATATAATACAAGTTGTTTATTATTGTTAGGGTTTTTTTTTTTATTCTAGCCATCCCATTTCTGTAATTTCAAGTGTCAAAAAAAAGATAGTAGAGTGTGTTTAATCACCAATTAGTTGGATTCTACCTTGTACGCACTGCAGGCTGTTAGAATGTCTCCTTTACCAGAGTACGGTCAAGGCTCTGAGAGCTACAGCACAAACTTTGCCTGCATCAGAAAGTCCATCAAAGACCATGAATTGGTATGATAATTTAAGCAACTGGGATGTTTTCTGACTATTTGATTGATTAGGTAACTGAAACTAGATCCAATAATACCTTACACTAATGGATATTGAGATGAGAGATGCAAGTACATCTTCATTTAAGGCAAAGGGAGAAATCCACAGATTTTGGGAATAGGCACATAGAGCACATTTTCATTAAAGGTTTCAGTTGCACTAGTCACTTTAGTAGGTAAATAATCCCCCAAACGTAAGAAGCAAAGTTCTGTGTTTTATTCCTCCTTTCATTTTCTTTTAGTTTCATTCTCTTTTTCCTTTTTATGTTTTTGTATATTTTATTGATTATGCTATTACAGTTGCCTCATTTTTTCTCCCCTTTATCCCCTCAGCCCTGTACCCCATCCCATCATCCCCACATCAACATTTTCCCACCACCACTTTCCCCAGCCCCACCCCTCCCCACCTCACACCCTCCATCCTTCCCCCATTTGGCTTTGCGGATTGGTCCTTTATGCATGTTCCTTGATGACCCTTCCCCTCCTTTCCCCCTGTTAACCCCCACCCTCCTCCCCTCTGGTTACTTTCAGTATTTTTATTTCAATATTACTGCTTATATTTTGCTTGTTTGTTTATTTTGTTGATTAGGTTTCGCTAATAGGTGAAATTATACGGTATCTGTCTTTCACTGCCTGGCTTATTTCACTTGGCATAATGCTCTCCAGTTCCATCCATGCTGTTGCGAAGGGTAGTAGTTCCTTCTTCCTTTCTGCTGCATAGTATTCCATTGTGTAAATGTACCATAGTTTTTTGATGCACTCATTTACTGTTGGGCACTTAGGTTGCTTCCAATTCTTGGTTGCTGTAAATTGTGCTGCTATGAACATGGGGTGTATAAGTTCTTTTGAATTGGTGTTTCAGCATTCTTAGGGTATAATCCAAGCAATGGAATTGCTGGGTCAAAAGACAGTTCCATTTTTAATATTTTTGAGGAAATTCCAAACTGTTTTCCACAGTGGCTGCACCAGTCTGCATTCCCACCAACAGTGTACTAGGGTTCCCTTTTCTCCACATCCTCACCAGCACTCGTTGTTTGTTGATTTAGTAACCATGACTGTTCTGGCTGGTGTGAAGTGGTATCTCATTGTGGTTTTAATTTGCATCTCTCTGATGTCTAGTGATGTTGAGCATCTTTTCATGTGTCTCTGGGTCACCTGTATGTCCTCTTTGGAGAAATGTCTGTTCAGGTCCTTTGCCTATTTTTTAATTGGATTGTTTGTCTTCCTGAAGTGGAGTCAGTAGTGTGAGTTCTTTAGGTATTTTGGATAGCAAACACTTGTCCGAGGTATCATTGGCAAATATATTTTCCCATACTATTGGTTCCCTTTTCATTTTGCTGATGTTTTCTTTAGCTGTGCAGAACTTCTTATTTTGATGAAGTCCCATTTGTTCATTCTTTCCTTTATGTCCCCTGCTCTTAGGGGACATATGGTTGAAAATATTGTTTTATGGAATATCTGATATTTTCCCTTCTATGTTCTCCTCTAGGACTTTTATGGTGTCGTGGCTTATATTTAAGAGTTTATCCATCTTGAGTTCATTTTTGTGTGTGGTGCAGGTTGATGGTGTAGTTTCATTTTTTTGCATGTAGCTCTTCAGATCTCCCAGCACCATTGGTTGAAGAGGCTATTTTCACTCCATTTTATGTGCCCGCCCCCTTTGTTGAATATTAATTGACCATAGACACATAGATTTATTTCTGGGCTTTCTATTCTGTTTCATTGATCTATGTGTCCATTCTTATGCCAGTAACAACTATTTCAATTACAGTGGCTGTATAATATAGTGTGATGTCAGATGTTGTGATCCCTCCTACTTTGTTCTTGTTTCTCAAAATTGCTGCAGTTATTTGGCATCATTTATGATTCCATATAAATTTTTGAAATGTTTGTTCTATATCTGTGAAACATGTCTTTGGTATTTATTTTTAATCTCAGTGTTGTTTTTTTCTTTCATTTTTATTTTTTAAAAATATTTTACTTATTTTATATTTAAGCAAAGGGGAAGGGAGATAGAAAGAGAGGGAGAGAAACATCAGTGTGTGGTTGCCCCTTGCGTACCCCCTACTGGGGACATGGCCCGCTACCCAGGTATGTACCCTAACTGGGAAATCAAACTAGCGACCTTTTGGTTCATAGGCTGATGCTCAATCCACTGAGCTATGCCAACCAGGCTATCATTGGAATTTTAAATGGGGATTGTGTTGAATCTATAAATTGCTTTGGGTAGTATGGACATTTTGATGATGTTAATTCTTCCAGTCCATGACCATCGTATATATTTCCATTTTTTTTGTGTGTCTTCCTTAATTTCCTTCTTCAGTGTTGTGTAGTTTTCTGAATACAGGTATTTAACCTTGTTGCTTAAGTTTATTCCTAGGTACTTTATTTTTCTTGTTGCTATAGTAAATGGGACTTTTTCCCTGATTTCTGATTCTTATATTTAATTGGTGTACAAAAATACCTTCAATTTCTGAATATTGACTTTGTATCCTACTGTTTTGCCAAATTCACTTATTAGGTTGAGTAGTTTTTTGTTGGAGTCTATAGGGTATTCTATGTATACTATCATGTCATCTGCAAACAATGAGAGTTTTACTTCTTCCTTTCCAATTTGGATGCCTTTTAATTCTTTTTCTTGCCATTTGACTGTGGCTAGGACTTCTAATACTATGTTGAATAGAAGTGGTGAAAGCGGACATCCTTGTCTTATTCCCGATCTTAGTGGGAAAGGTTTTAGTTTTTGCCCATTCAGTATAATATTGGATGTAGGTTTCTCATATATAGCCTTTATTATGTTGAGATATGCTCCCTTTATTCCCATTCACCAAGTGTTTTTATCATAAACAGGTGCTCTACCTTATCAAATGCTTTTTCCACATCTATTGATATGATCATGTGATTTTTGTCTTTCTTATTGTTTATGTGATGTATTACATTTTTTGATTTGTGAATATTGTACCATCCTTGCATCCCTGGGATGAATCCCACTTGATCTTGGTGTATGATCTTTTTAATGTATTGCTGGATGTGGTTTGCCAATATTTTTTTGAGGATTTTAGCCTCTATGTTCATCAGTGATACTGGCCTGTAGTTTTTTTCTTCATTGTGCCTATATCTAGTTTTGGGATTAGGATGATGCTGGCCTCATAGAAAGAATTTGGAAGTCTTTTCTCTTCTTGGATTTTTTGATATAGTCTGAGAAGGACAGGGTTTAGCTCTTGCTTAAGTGTTTTGTAAAATTCTCCTGTGAAACCATCTGGTCCAGGGCTTTTGTGTGCCTAGAGTTTTTTGATTACTGCTTCAGTTTCACCAACTATTATTGGTCTGTTCAGGATTTCTACTTCTTCATTAAGTTTTGGAAGATTATATTTTTTAGAAATTTGTCCATTTCACCTAGATTTTCAAATTTCTTGGTATACAGTTGTATGTAATAATTTCTTATAATCATTTTTATTTCTGTTGTAATTTCTCCTATTTCACATCTGAATTTATTTATTTGAGTACTCTCCCTTTTTTTCTTGATGACTCTGCTTAAAGCCTTGTCAATTTTGTTTATCTCTCAAAGAACTAGCTCCTGGATTTATTGAGCCTTTGAATTGTTCTTTCAGTCTCTATTTCATTCAATTCTGCTCTGATCTTGATTATTTCCTTCCTTCTGCTTGTTCTGGGTTTTGTTTGTTGTCTTCTCCAGTTCTTGTAGATGTAGGGTTAGGTTGTTTATTTGAAATTATTCTATATTTTTTAGGTAGACTTGTATTGCTATGAACTTTCCTCTCAGGACTGCCTTCTCTGTGTCACATTAAGTTTTGGACTCAGATATTCATTTTTATTTGTTTTCAGAAGGTTTTTGATATCTTCCTTGATCTTATTATTATCCTGCTCATTGTTTAACAGCATGCTATTCAGTCTCCATGAGTTTGAATGTTTTTGAGTTTTTTCCTTGAGGTTGATTTCTAGACTTAAGTCCTTGTGGTCTGAGAAAATGCTTGATATGATTTCAATTTTCTTAAACTTACTGAGGTTTTTTTTGTGTCTTATCATGTGGTCTATCTTTGAAAATGTTCCATGTTCACTTGACAAGAATGTGTAGTTTGCTTCTTTGGGATGAAATGTTGTATAGATATCAGTTAAGTCCATTTTATCTAATGCATTGCTCAGTTCCACAATACCCCTGTTGACAGTTTGTTTGGATGATCTATTCATTGCTGACAGTGGGGTATTAAAATCCACTACTATAACTGCGTTGCTGTCTATGCCTTTCTTGAAGTACTCCAGGATTTCCTTATATATTTGGGTGCTCCTATGTTTGGTGCATATAGGTTTACAATGTTTATGTCTTCTTGATGGATTCATCCTTTGAGTATTTGAAGTGTCCTTCTGTGACTCTTTTTATTGCCTTTACTTTGAAGTCTAATTTGTCTGAAATAAGTACTGCTACCTCGGCTTTTTCTTCCTGTCTGTTTGTTTGGAATATTTTTGTCCAACCCTTTCTTTACTTTCAGCCTGCGTAGGTCTTTTGTTCTGAGGTGGGTCTCTTGTGGGCAACACATGTGAGGGTCATGTTTTCTTATCCATTCAGCTGCTCTATGTCTTTTAATTGGAGCATTTAATCCATTTACATTTAAAGTTATTATTGATAGGTACTAATTCATTTTCTCTCTTTGTATCCATGTTCCGCTCTCTCTCACTCTTTTTCTTCATCTTCTTAAAGTATTCCCTTTGGCATGTCTTACAATGCTGGTTTGGTAGAGGTATATTCTTTTAGTTTTCTTTTGTCTGGGAAACTCTTTATTTCACCTTCCATTTTAATTGAGAGCTTTTCTGGGTAGAGTGGTGTTGGTTGCAGGACTTTGTTTTACATTACTTGGACTATTTCTTGCCATTCCCTTCTGGCTTGTAGTGTTCCTGTGGAGGAGTCAGCTGTTAGCCTTATCAGGGCTCCCTTCTATGTTACTTCTTATTTCTCCCTTGTTCACTTTAAGATTCTCTCTTTTTCTTTGATATCTGCCATTTTAATTATTATGTGTCTTAGAGTGGGCCTCTTTGGGTTCCTCTTGATTGGGGCCCTCTGTACTTTTTGGACTTGTGTGACTTTTTTTCTCCTCATTAGGGAAGTTTTCCATCATTATTTTTTCAGACAGGTTTTCTGTCCCTTGCTCCTCTTCTCCTTCTGGTAATCCTATTATATGGATATTATTACATTTCATGTTGTTCTACATTTCCCTTAACCCCCGTTTCATTCTTTGTGAGCCTTTTTTCATTTTCTTGCTCTTTCTGCGAGTTTTTTCCTACCATTTCCTCCAGCTCACTGATTCAATCCTCTGCTTCATCTAGTCTGCTTTTTATTCCTTTTACTGTGTTCTTCAATTCAGAAATTGTATTCTTCATTTCCTCTTGGTTCTTCTTGATGGTTTCTATATCCTTTTTCATGCTGGTATAATTTGCAGTAAGTTCCTCATAGTTTCCCTGTGTATTTTTGTAATTCTCACTGAGCTCATTGAATTCATCGAGCTTCCTAATTGCCATTGCTTTGAACTCAATATCTGATAGTTGACTTGCTTCTATTTCTTTTAGCAGTTTCTGGGGATTCCTCCTTTCCTTTCAATTGGGGATTGTTTCTTTGTTTTCACATTTTTTGGCTGCTGGAGCAAAACCACAAAGCCCAGGAAATAAACCCACATCCGCAAAAATAGCTCCCCCCTGAAATCCCACCATCAACAGCAAATGAACCAGTATTAAGGTTTTAAAGAGATCAATACTATTTTAAGAAAGGAAATAGACTATAGTATAAAATCTAGTGGCTTAATATGCACCAACTTGATGGACAAGAAATAAATGTTTAAAATCTATGTTATAAATAAAATCTCGCAAATCATGGCGAAGACCACAGTGAATTTTGTCTTGGTACCCTCTAGTATTTACCACTTTTTTTCTTTCTTGATCTACCTCTGGTGATGTCAGATATTGACCGCATCTGACCTTAGGTCATCTGTTTGAGACTTCCTGGGGTCTACTGTTTGTGGCTGTCTCCTTCAGTTGTTAATCTAGTCACTCTGCTCTCTGCAGTCAGCCTTAAGCACCACAAGGCCAGGACAGAGTCCTTCCTGGGGGCAGGGCTACTGTTTCCTCTCAGGCTGCTGCCCCTAAGGGGAGTGGTCTGCCTGTGCAAGATGGTTACTTCCACGTGGGAGATGACTCAGCACCAGGATCCTGGTGGCCACTCTCTCAGTTCTCTCCCCAAAGCCTCCGTCCCCAGTCTCTCCTCAGGTGTCTCTAACTCACTCTGCCCCTACCTTTGCTGGAGCCAAAGGTAAGTGGCTGCAAATGAAAATTTATGTGTTGGCCCTTTATTTGGCTCTTTCAGTCTCCAGCCTCCCATCCTGGGCAGAGAGTAGCCCTGACACTTTTCGCAGCTGGATGTTATCTGTGTACTTTTTGGGCTCTGGTTTCTGTAGGCTGGGGATCCCAGCTTAGGGTTTAGCCCCACTCTTCTCAGGGGGATCCACTTGGCTGCTTAAGTATCCTTCTGGCGCTGCTGCCTGAGGGTGCCCAGCCAGCCTTCTTGTGTCTCTACCACACTCCTTACCAGTCAAATTGTGCTAAACTGATTCTTCTGTTTGTCCAAAGTTATAAAACGCCTCTTCCTATTGTTCAGTTGTTTATTCTGGGTGATTCCTCCACAATTTAACAGGGGAAATAAGGGGAAGTGTCATCAAGGAATATGTATAAAGGACCCATGGACAAAGCCAAAAAGGAGAAAGATTGAGGGTGGGAGGTGTGGGTGGGTAGGGCAGGGGAAAGCAGTGGGAGGGAAATGGAGACAACTGTACTTGAACAATAAAAGAAACAGAAAAAAGAACTCATAGACATGGACAACAATGTGGTGATTGCGATGGGGACAGGGGTGTGTGGAAATGGAATAGGATATAAGGAGAATCAATGTTAATGAAAAAATAGAAGTAAATAAATACAAATAAATAAATGTCAATAGTTAAAAATTCAAATAGACCTAACAGACATATTCAGAACATTTCATCCAACAATAGCAAAACCACATTCTTCTCAAGCGCACATGGATGTTCTCTAGGATAGAACCCATGTGCAGTCACAAATCAAATCTTATTATTTAAGAAGACTGAAATCACACCATGTAACTTTTTTAGCCACAATTAGATGGAACTAGAAATCAATAACAGGAGGAAAGCTGAAAAATTCACAACTATGTGAAATTTAAGAACATACTCCTGAACAACTAATGGGTTAAATAAGAAATCAAAAGGGAAATAAATAAAATATATTAAAACAAACAAAAATAGAAACACAGTATATCAAAACCTAGAGGATGTTGCAACAGCAGTTAGAGAAATTTATAGTGATAAACACTTAGATTAAGAAAAGAGAAACATCTCTAATAAATAAACTGACTTTAGGCCTGAAGTAGAAAAAGAACAAAATAATCTGAATTAAGTAAAAGGAAGGAAATAACAAAAATTAAAGAAGAAATAGAGGATAGAAAACTACAGAAAAGAGTAACAAAATGAAGAACTTGTTTTTTGAAAATTACACAGAATTGACCTAATTAAGCTAGACTATGATAACAAGAGAGAAGACTAAAATGAAGTTAGAAAAAAAGGAAACATTATAAGTTTAACCACAAAAATAAGGATTATTAGAGGCTGTTGGAAAAAATTATACTTCAACAAATTGGATAACCTAGAAGAACAGATAAATTATTAGAAACATGAAACCTACGAAAGCTAAATTATAAAGAAATATAATATCTAAACAGACAAAAAATGAGTAAAGATAATGAATCAGATTTCAAAAAACTTCCAATACAGAAAAAGCTAGGACCAGATGACTTCACTGGTGAATTACCCCAACATTTAAACAAGAATTAGTGCCAACTCTTCTCAAACTTATCCAAAACATTAAAGAGGAAAGAACACTCCCAATTCATTTTGTGAAGCCTGCATTAACCTGATACCAAAGCCAGATAAGATAACTATAAGAAAAGAAAATTATAGACCAATATCCTTGATGTTTAAAATGAAAAAATTCTAAAGAAAATACTAGCAAGCCAAATTCAACAATATATTGAAGGGATCATGGTCAAGTGGGATTTGTTCTTGAAATGCCAGAATGGTTCAGTATACAAAGATCAATTAACAGGATGTACAACATTAACAGAATAAAAGATTTAAAAAAAATATATTCACCTCAGTACATTCAGAAAAAGCACATGACAAAATAAAACATCCTTTCATGATAAAAACCATTGACCAACAGCATACTTAATGGTGAAAAGTGAATGATAAAACTTGAAGACATTATGCTAAATGAAATACCATAAAGAAAGAGACCAATACTCTATGATTTGACTTATATGTGTAATATAAAAAGCCAAACTCATAGCAACAGAGAGTAGAATGCTATTTACTGAGGGATGGGCAAATGGGAAGATGTTGGTTAAAGGGTACAAATGTCTATTCTAAGGTGAATAAATTTTGGGGATCTAAAGGATAACATGATGATTATAAGTAGTAATACTGTATTATATACTTGAAAATTGCTAAGAGAATGAATTTTAAATATCCTTGCCACTGAAAAGAAATGGTAATTATGTGACATGAGGTGTTAACCATCGCTATGGTGATGGTTGTCTTGCAATCCATGTTTGTACTGATGACTGCTGTATAGTGACTTAGAAATGGAAATAGTTAATACAAGGCCATTAATGACATATCTTAAAATTATTTTTTTTAATTCATTTTAGATTGGAAAGTATATAAAGCTATGTCATGTTATAACTGGAAGTAAGTTTAGTGCTTTTGTGATTCAAATAGGCATTCACAGAACATTCACAAAGTAAATTATCTGCATAATGTTAAATAACAAAAGCTAACACTGTTTCAGAAAAAGGTGGTTTGAATCCCAATATAGTATTATTTCCACATCTAGTGTCCCTTAACCCAGACTGACATTTAGCTCATAGCAGTGATGCCAGCAACCTGGCGTGGGCCCAAGAGTGTGGACAGGATCAGAGTCAGGGGCTGCAGGGGCAGTGCTGCATTGCCTGGGTAACCAGGTTAGCAGCAGGGTGTGATGACAGACCACCACCCCCTCTACGACTTCCACTCCTGGCCACATGCAGCAGGAGGAAGGCATTGCACTAAGCATGTGCAGGATTAGCAAGGGTGACTGACTAAGGAAAAAGCCTTCCTACTCCGCTCCAGTCTGGCAAAGATCTGTCAGTACAGCTTGGAAAAAGACAATATTGGTTGGGGGTGCCTGATTATCTGGAAGCACATGGAAGTTTGAGCACCTGGCCTAACCCACTAGGCCAGGAGTAATTTATACAATATAACCAAGGGAAGGGAGACATGACTCTCTCTTGAACCCACTGTGGGAACATGCAGGCCGGTGCTTTGTGGGACCACTGGGCCCTGGAAACCACGTGGCCGTCGGCAGTGCCGCCCCACATGCAAGTCCTGAAGAAGGAACCTAAAGTCAGACTACAACCTGGAAGAAGCCAAGCAGCTTGGATGATTGTGCAGCAGTCACCTGTGTTTCCTGAAGGGCGGTATTTTAAATGGGAGAAGGAACTCTGGGTGCAGCCTGGGACAGGTCCATCGGAGGGTGGCAGGGTTTTCCTCTGGATTTTTCAGAGGGAACGAGCTTTGAGGCAGGGAATGCCACCCTTCCACATAGTGCAGCTTTTGAATAAATGACCACTTTCCTTTTCTCACCAAACCTCTGCCTCTGGAATTTGTCTATATGGGTGGCAGCAGGCAGTCAAACTCCACTTTTGTTCAGTAACAGTAGTACTCAATAAAAATGTATTTAATTAAAAAACATTTGAAATGTACTAGGGGGTGTGGCTTATTTTCCAATTATTAATAAATCTCTTTAAGTAAAAATTAATATTTACTTAATTTACTTAATGTTTACACTACAATATTTTTTTCTTCATAAATCAACATTTGAGTTTCATACAATGTGATCCACATTGTAGTACATGCTGTTTATACTCTGGATTTTTATTGTAAACACAAAACAAAATAAATCCACATATGTTCTACTTCACTTCTGTGTTTGAGAATCATTTATAGGAGACTCTTTCTTTTTCTAATGTAACTAGTCACATAGATGGTATAGTGCAGACCCCCATTCCTTAGGACTGATGCAGGGATGCAAGAGAATTGCCATAGCCTGGGCAGGTGCAGGGTCTTTATTGTGCTTTATTGTTACATGGAAACCTAGCCAATGTCTGTATGGAATATAAAAGTGCTCCCTGAAGTGTATAGTCAGTGGACAGTGCTAGAAGCAGAAGAGACTAGATGCGCCTCTAAGTCCAGTGTCCATTCTGAAAACCATTCAGATAACCAAAAAATTTGGCCTGGCAATCCTTTCAACCCCTTCATCTGAGCCTTCAGGATGTGTTCTCAAACACATTCTATTGGCTTTCAAGGTCACCTCACTCTGCAGACCAAGGACTGTCCTGCCGTCCCTTGAGCTAAAGCAAAGCCTATATAACATTATAGCTAAAACTTTTCTGTTTTTTATATCCCAGGCATTGTTTTAGGCATTTTTTTCACTCATTAGCTAATTGTCCCAGAAACAGTGTGAGGTAAATACCACTATTATTGCTCTGATTTTGAAAGTGGAGCATAGAGAGTAACTTTTGGCATTTGAATCCAAGTTGTCAGGGTAGCAGTTTCCTTGCTCCAAACGACCAAGCTCTCCTACCTTAAATGCCATGGTCTTACCCTTCCACTAATTTTGCATGCAAAGTGATGATGGAAGTGCTCTGTGTGCTAATGCACAGTGAGCAAAACTGAAATTCAGCTAGTACCCTCCCTCAGGAGTTTGGCCTGGCACACTATAAATGAATTGTGGGAAGACATATATGCATTTTAGTCCGTCTTTTTTGACTTTCCATAACTGCAAAAAGAAAAGGTAATAGTGCCTGTTTGCATGTTTATATGTTTTTCCTATAAGATAAAAAAACAAGGAAAATTACATATCTTAATCTCATTTTGGCAAGCATTCTTACATCATTTTTTTAATTTAAAAATTAGAAGAATATAAAAATGTAGGGATCATTTGTCAGGTGATTCCAGTAACACAGCTTTTCCTTTGTTTTTATTTTTCTCTTAGTATTCTCCAAAATCTCTCTGAAGTCCCAATGGCTGAAGTCCCACTACAAATGGGATAGCTCAGGACATTTGGGTAAAATATGTTTGAGGCATCAGATTTATTTTCTAAAACTGATATAGACTAATAACTTATAACTAGGATATGTGATAAAGCATTTTGGTAGTTTGAATTTAAGTTGGGCCCTGATTTGTCTTGCATTTAACGTATCTAATTCTACCCAAACATAATAATAACCTTCACTCAAACAAGTGGTCAAAGTATGACAAATTATTCATTATATTTTTTTCCCTAGCATTCAATTCATGACTAAATATTTCAGTAGCCACCATCAGAATTGATATAAAAGAACCATGGATTTAGTATCACTTTCAGTTGTAATTTAGTGAGACCCACCTCAAATACCATTTTCCAAACTCCAAATCTTAGAAAAGCAACCCCAAAGTATAAGGAATTTTTTTTTCCTTTTTTAACCTCCAGGAGAGAGCAAGAATGCATTCCCTAGAGTGTTGATGAACTCTTCATAAACACGTCTGATCCTGCAGAGACGCACAGGGTATTCCAGAATCCTGGTAATAAAGGCTGGGAGAATCTTATAGCTCTGCAGACTTCTTTAGCATTTCCAGAGCCTCTTTTCCTCCCATGATTTACAGGGACAATAACCCTTTGGAAAGCATAAGTCTGGGCTCTATACTCTGGAAGGCAATACAATTTTAGGTTTCAATGTTTTTGTCTGGAAAATATACAGAAGCAACTGAAACTCCTTCTCTAATCAATTTGAACAGATGTTGCATATCATCATAGATAATTATTTGCCATGGACCAGAAAACTGTGAATAAATCCTAATAAAGCAGCATGGTAAAAAAATCCAATATTACATAGAAAGTGATAAAGTTTGATGTATCAAGATTATAAATTGAGATTAAGGTGATTTCCATTTGATTACTTAGGAGCGCAAAGTAAAAAATAGCTATTAGTTATAATAGAGCAAACTTTTCAGTAATGCTGTGAAAGAGACAAATAAGGAAAAGAAACCCCGATGTCCAATAGAACTGTTGGAAGGCTGGTTTCTGGAGGCTCGAAGCAGACCAGGCCAAATCAGATTGGTTCCAGTGTCCAGCCTGTGCCATGTCTCATGCACTTAAACTTTCCAAGATGTTATGTCAGAGTATCACTTAGTCCCGGATTTTGTCACACATGACAAGACAGTACTCGATGAGGATAATCACTACAACAATGACAAAACCACACTTAAAGCAAAACTAGATTTTGAATGTTGAACACCTGATCAGTTATAAGTAGTTGCTGGAATAGTAATGACTAAGAAACCTGGCACCCTAACCTAATTGCTGAGATTTAGAATTTATCTTCTAGGTACACAAGGCTTTTCTCCACTCCTTGACTTCGTACCTCCAGACACTCCCAATTCAAGAGACTGGTCAAGCAGATCTGTGTTCTAGAGTGCTGGGTGGGAATTTATAGGTAATTTAAAAATTATTCTTGAGGCATCATGTGCTATCTCATTTCCTTCTTAATTAGGTCAGGAGCATTTTCTTAGTACGCAAAAAGTTATGCAGTAAATTAAAGGGTGAATGTAGCACATCTGATTAAATTAAAATAATACAGGGTAGGACAAAATAGGTTTACAATTGTTTGTATGGCAAATAGTACAATAATTAATAAATAATAATACAAAAATAAAGTTTGTTTTGCATTCTCATAACTGTAAATCTACTCCTCACCCTGGATATTTACCTAGGAGAAAATTACAGAATCAGTAGTTGCACCCACAAAGAGATACACTAAATACTGCTTCCTGAATTGACGTTAAAATGTTTCATTACAGGTCAAAACCAAGTTTGGCTTTCATTTAATAAATTTGTGCTTTCTGCAATAATGAGTCATTCTACCAGTACACCTGAATGCACAATATAAGGCCACATCAGTTTCTGATAGATTAGTAGGCAATGAGAATACACATGCTTGATTAAACTGGGTGATTGCAAATTCCTATTCCTGATATCTTAAATACTGTTCCTTATAGAAAAATCATTCTACTTAAGAAGATATGAGATAGTGTTTTATTTAAGTGCTCAAAACAGCTAATTTACATCTAATGCTTAATGTACAAGGCCTGTTTGGAATAAGTCCCATAATTCTTAATATAATGAGAACAGTTTGTGTAACATCAGTGTAACCTGGCAGCCAAGGAGAGTGGGCTGCCATGCACATATGTGAAAAATGACTATTTCACTGTACTAGTCAGTGGGGGTGGTAGGTGCCACTGAGTGAGTGTGTGTACTGTGTCACAACTGCATTTGAAAGGACTGAGTACAACAACGAGTCTGCATCAAATTTTGTGTTAAGCTTGAACATTCTTCTGTGGAAAATATTAAGATCATTCAGAAGGTTTTTGGGGATGATGTAGTGAATGCAACACAAATACAAGAGTGGCACAGATGCTTTAAAGGTGGTCAAGAATCTGGAAGGGGATCCACATTCTGGAAGGCCTGCAACAAGCAGAGCACTCGAAACTATTGAGGGTGTGTACAAGCGGCGATCAACAAAGATCTGCGGCTGACAGTGGGAGAACTGAGCGCTGATCTGAGGATTCCAAAAATTACTCTGCCTGAGATTTCAACACAGGATATTTGCATGAAACGTGTCATGGCATAATTTGCTCCACGGCTTCTGCTGCCAGAGCAGAAGGAACATCGTGCTGCAATTGCTAATGGCTTGATTGAAACTGCTACCAATAACCAGGTTTCCTCAAGAAGGTCATAACCCGAGATGAATGGTGGGTCCATGGCTATGGTTTGGAAACGAAGGCCCAGCGGCCCCAATGCAAGTGGCCTGGTTCTCTGTGCCAAAGAAGGGGCAGCAAAGTGACAGCAAGATCAAGAACATGTTAACTGAGTTTTTCAATTGGAAAGGTGTTGTCCATCATGAGTACGCCCTTCAGGCCCAACTACTACCTCAATGTTCTTTGTTGGTTGAAATATTCAGTACGATGAAAACAGCCACAGCTTTGGGCAACCAGTGATTGGCAGCTTTGTCATGACAGCATGCCCACTCACGCATCAATCTTGTGCAAATTTTTTTTGTGAAACATCAAATCACCCAGGTGACTCAGCCCGCTACAGCCCAGATTTGGCACCCTGCAACTTCTGGCTTTTCCCAAGACTAAAATCACCTTTGAAAGGGAAGAGATTTCAGACCATCAGTGAGATTCAGAAAAACAGGACAGGGTAGCTGATGGTGATTGGGAGACCTGTATGAGGTCCCAAGGTGTCTACTTTGAAGGGGTTATCCTATGTACAATGTTTCTTGTATCTTGTATCTTCTTCAATAAATGTCCCTGTTTCTCATAGTACATTGCTGGATAATTCCTGGAAAGACCTCATATAACACGGGTTTTTTGTTCTATAGATTCTTCTCAAAAATACCCTGAAGTATTGCTTTTCAAAGTGGTCTACTGAGAGCAGGTAAAGTCATTTACATTTTAAAAAGCAAAAACACAGCACAGTGCACGATCCACTTCAACTTGAAAGAATGGGGAATCTTTAGATGTTTGCCCTAGTCTGGACTCCAGTTCCTATTTTTCATTATAATTTTTGTTGCTGTTTTTCAGTTGTGTAACCATAGATGACTCTTTGAAACATAATTATAAAAACCACCAATGTTCTCCAACCTTTGAGAACATAGAGTGAAATGGAGTCAAAAAGAGGGCAAATGGAAACATTGAAAGAACTTGTTATTCATAGTGATTATTTTTCTATCCTATGCATGAACTATATACATCAGGAAAAGGTATTGTGACTAGGTTATGATTACTGTATGTACAGATCTTCACCTTACTCACATTAGCGTCCACTGGTGTGGACATTAGTGTCCATCATCTACCATCTGAGTATATACTAAAAAAATGCTTGAAAAATTTTTGGAACTGTGGATGTCTATTAAAAGATCAGTGTCTAGAAATTTAAAAGTCATCTAAAATTTACTTTCTCCTGCTTTCATATGACATTTGGAATTTGTAGCTGCTCTCGATCTTGAATTCGTAGATGTCTGGGGCCCATGTCCAGTGACTTTGATTCAATGTTGGATAAATCCTTGTTATCACTTAAAGAACAAACAAACAAACAAACAAACAGGTGGTTCTATTGTTTGGAATGCTTGAAAACCATGATCACTGTCCAAGGTCAGCGCTACTTAAATTGTGAACTATGTTCAAGTCATATGGGGGGAGGAGGGTCTCATTAAAATGCAAATTTGAATTCCGTGTGTCTAAATCAGGACACCAAATTTTTCATGTATAACAAGAATCCAAGTGGTAAAGCTGCTGGGGATGCCCAGTCATTCTAGCTTGCCTAGGATATGGGACTTTAAAGGTCAAACTAAGAATGAATGTTTTGCGCAAACCGGGATAAACAGTAAACATACCTGTGAATCCATGGACCACCTTTTACATAATAAGCCCCAAGAGCAGAGTTTCTTAAACTTTTGTGTGCTTCAGAATCACCAGGAAGGCTCATTAAATCTCAGATTGCTGCCACATACCCCTGGAACTTCTCCTTCTGTAAGTCTCAGGGTAAATTCTGAGACTTTATGCTTAATAAAAGTACGTACATGATATTTATGCTGCCAGTCGGAGAACCATTCTTTATTCAATCATTAGTGTAAGTCAGCTGTTCTCAAATTTGTCTACAAATTGAAATCACCTGAAGAACTTTTAAACTATTGATGCCTGAGCCTTGTCTCCAGAGATCACTTTGAGGTCCAGCTTGGGATTTTAAAAAGCAACCCAAGTGATTTTAATATTTAGTAAAGATTGATATTCATGGTGAATACCTATAATAATCTTCCATTCAAATATATATTAATTTTTGAGTATTTGACTTTCATGTTTATTTGTATCGCTCTCTGTTCTATCAACACGGAGTATCACCAATGACTGAGCAAAGACATTGGAAGTTTGACTCCACAGTGAGCTGTTTCTTTTCCCTGGATGTTGTTGTCCCTGTAGTCCTTGAGAGCAAGCTGTGCCTGTCTCTGTCTCTGGATACTTTTAATCACCACAATTCCTTGAAGGTAAGTAGAGAGAGGATCGCCCTCTTGGAAAAAAGCTGATCCTTCCTATGTGGTTCACTCTTTCCTGCTTCTCGCTCCCATACCCTCTTTTTCTCCTGTACTTTTGGCCTTTTCCACACTTTATCAGCCTTTCTCCCTTCCCCTCTCCCTCTTTCACTGTCTCCTTCTTCCCTCCTCTCTCTTTTAAAGGAGCAATTGCCACCACCACTGCAATCTCTACATCACAACCATATGTGTCTAATACCCATTTTCCCAGTCTGGTTTCTCATTCACTGAGACAAGCCAAATTAACATTCTCTAACTGTTTCTTGTGACATTTATGGCCACCTTTCTAAGTAATAACTCATGCTGCTGTTTGAGAATTTCATAGTTTTGGACATTAGGTGTGGAATTTTTATATGGAAGATAAGAATTTAACTTTTACATAACACGACTGACAAAGAAATCATTACTTTCTCTATCACCCTCCTAATATATTTATGTCAACCTCCTTCCGATTAAACCAATATTTAGTATATGCTACGAGTATATAAATATTATTCACAGTCGAATCACAAATCACATCTGTTTACATTTCTTGTAAAATTTTTGTTTTCTCTGGTGTTCATAATTGCCTCTTTTTGTTTGTCTGCTTGCTTATTTCTCTACTTGCCTATAACCACCGTATCCCCAAACTCTCCTACGTATTTGTCCTCTCACCGTATTTGTACACGTCCTGCATATTTTAAGTCCCACTCTTCTTGTTGCATTCGTTTATTTTTCATTAATACACCTTTTAACAACCTCCGTTCCAGTTTCAGCTGGGGTCCTGTCGCCTTGCAGCTCTTGTTTCGGATATCGCTTACGCGGACAAGTTGGGGGTTACTGGTCTGAAGGGAACTAGATGGTCTGGGTTGGAAATAACCTTCTTTCATATTTTTAAGAAAAAATTAAATGTCACTAAAATCTAGCTGCTAACATTGCCGTTGAGAAATGTATCGCCATTCTGTGTCTTAAGTGTGTAAGATTATTCTTCCTTGCTTTTTTGAACCTTTTAAAATATACTTTTAAAATGATGTTTTAAAATTCTTCAAGCAGTACTTTGGATTGCTCATTTTTGTATACAATATGCTAGGCACTCATAGCAGGCTTTCCATCTGGAAACTTAATCCCTTCCGTTCTGGGAAGCTTTATTTATCCTTACTTCTTTTTAATATTTATTTTACTAAACTGTTAGATGCTGTGGGCTGAGTCCCTTTCTTATATTTTTATTCATCTTCTATCAATATCTATTTGGTCATGGAGAGTTACTCAACTTTATGGTCTATACCTTATGTTAAAATTCCTATTCCTACTATCATATTTACAAGAGATTATTTTTCAAATTCTTTGAATAGTCATATAAGTACATGTTCTTGCTTCACAAGTATATTTTTCTTACTTCTTTTGGAATTATTTACAGTTCTTTGGGGTTTCTCTCATAATCTCTGTTACATGATATTTTACAATTTCTATCTTTCTATTATTTTAAATCTTGACTTTTTCACATTTGAGGACTTTCCCCTCCAAATGTCTGGTTATTCTTTTATGTAAAAGTGAGGCTTGCAAATAAAAAAGTTTATTGAAAGCCTTTTTGTGTGGTGAAGGGAGAGTGATAAAAATGTTGACAGCAGGGATTCACTGTGCTGTGATTAGATGGGACCTAGGGATTCTGCTGGAAGACCTCCATATGTTAGGATTGGCAGGTCTTATAACTAGGTCAATCTGTGATTTCCAGGAAGGAATCATACAGTCTCTTAGACTAGGGGATACGCATAGGGGCTCGTTTTATGTAAGTCAGACAGAGCAAAGGAATATAAGACTCACAATTTGTTGTGTAATATTTTTATTTAATCTCTCTGTTCTCAGGTATATTACCACTACTCTCAGCTTTGCTTGGACTCTGAATCCAGAGACCCTCAGTTCAAAATCTCCAAAGGTTATACGTCTAGTCTTCCACTGGATTTGAGGAAAGTCTGAGGACTGAAAAATATTTACATAACAAACAATCAGATTAATTAAAAAAAAAACAAACCTTCAACCAGTCCTCTTTTATCTTGCCTAACTCCATACATTTGTCTCCTTAGATATCTGCTCTTTCTCATATGCTAGCTTTCCTGGGGCCCTGAAGCACGGATCCGTTAGCTCCTCCCTCTTACTCAGGTAGATTAATGTTTCACTTATCTATCAACTTGGGTTTCACTTCCTATTTACTTCCCACCTTCCAAAATTACATAGACATCTTTTGTTGTTTTATTTCATATTCTGTTTATTTCTTTTGATTTTATGTTATTGTAAGTGTTTATTATTATGTTAGTGTGGTTTTTGGAAATGAGTTAGGGTACACTGTGTCTAAATCTACCACATTTAATAGGATAACCTGAACACTTTTAATTTTCCTTTGCACAAAGTTGTGGTATGACAAGACTTACCACCTTTTCCTGCTTGCAGTGAAGCGTCACGTTCGCCTTATTGATCGTCCTCCCTTGGTAAGAAAGGCAAAACAAGATTCATGCCTATAGGAAACAAGGTGATTTAGGTTTACCTAAACTGAGTAAAAGACTTTTTTTTTTTTCTGGTACACATTTTTCTGGCTTAGCAGAGTTTTACATTAAAGCTTGAAGCCAAGTTTCCAACTTGTAATCAAGTCTTTGTCCCTCACTTTCTTTCAGGTATATACTTTGTCAGGAATATTAAGAAATACATAAATTAATACATACAAAAATCATTGATAGTATTGAACATCCCTGAGCTCCTTTTCAAAATACTTTAACTTTTTTTTTTCTCTCTTTCTCTCTCCCCCTTTCTCTCTCTCTCTATACACACACACACATACACTATATACAGGAGTGAGCAAATGCAGATTTACAGTTGGGAGTGTGTGAAACACCAAGTTTATTCTTGTATTATTATTTATTAATTATTGTATTATTTCTTTGTGTTACAAATGTAAATATACTTTTTCCCATTGCCATATATTCAACATATATAAATATGGATAAATATATTATATATGTATATTTATATATGCATGCAAATATAATTTTAAAAATATAACTTTCAAGAAGGGCATATTAACTGTTAATGACTTCATCATAGCAATTTAAATACATTCTTTGTTTATATTTTCCAACTTATCTGCTGAAGAATATACATTTCATGTTTAATGGAGGAAACCGTTATAAAGAAACCAAATTTAGTGAATGTAACCATTGATTATTTCCTGATAGATTATAAAAAGTTTGAAGATGATGATAATTAGAGAAGCTTGAACTGAGAGTAAAGATTCCACCATGCTTTGAGATCAGTTACTAAATTTCAAGTGGATGTCTTCAAAAACATGGTTAAAATCCCCTTTCTAAGTCTGGAGTTACCCTAAACGCCTGTTTTCTTCCTGAAAATTTGAGGAGGTCTTAGAAACAGAAAGTATGTGGCAATGTTAATTTCACTATGAATGGTTTCATTGCTCTGACCTTACACAGTTGCTAGCCTTAACTTGTCTGATGTTTTAACACAGAAGAAACATTCTTTGAGTGTCCTGTGCAGATTTCCAAATGTGTCTTAATCAACCTGGGCAAGAAAATGGAGACCTGAGGTGTCTGCCATGTACATCGTTCAGTAGACTTGCTCCATCAAATTGTATTTTAATGTTCTACTCAGCCCAGAAATGACTTTAACAGTTTTCTGTAGCTTAATAATTTTCAGAATGCATGTGTGAGCCTTGTGTTCCTCATCAGAGTTAAAGGAATTGTATTAATCTTTTCATTGTCTCTCCTCATGTACAACAGAATGAATGATTGTTTGGCATATACTCAGGTACCACATGGTGCCAAACAGATGGAGACTGTTCAGGCAGAAGCTCAGTTGGGCAAAGATGTACTCCACAATTTTGTGTTTGTGAAGAGAAACAATTGGATGGGCTTCTTTTTCCCATATTTTTGTTATTTAGATTCTGAACTAGAGGAAAAAAAATCATCCTGAATTTATCGCTATCTCTTGTATTGATATGGGTTCTATTGAATAAGAACAAATTTGCAATTATTCCAAAACTTCATTGAATCATTTAATGCTGGGAATTATAAAATACATAAAACATTTTATTATTTTATTTCAGAAATATAAAATTATTACTGTTATTGCAACCCTAGGTCTCTTCTTCCCAATGTACTTTCTATACCCTGGTCCATTCATTTATTTAAAAAAAATATTTCTGATATACTCACTACACCAGGCACTTATCTAAAACTCTGAAGATAATGAAAGAAATATAATGCATAAACCCAGATCCCTATGTCACTCACATTCTAGTGGGTAGGAAAATAAAACTGGCAATAATCAAAATAAATAAGGAAAAATATGCCAGAGATGAATGTATATAGTATAACAACACGGGTTAAGAGGAAGGAGTCCACCCATAAAGCAGGAGTTTTATTGTTTTATATAACTAAATCATGGACAATATCTTCAGTGAGGTGCCACTTGGAAATGAGTAAGTAAAACATGTGCATAGATGAGGAAAGAGAATGTAAAGTTTCTGAAGTAAGATACATGGGTCTACATAGCACTTTACAAACAGCAAAGAGCCAATTGGCTAAAGTATGGTGAGAAAAAAAATGGTGAGAAAGCAGAAAAAAAAGCCAGGTGTCAGATCATGTAGAGATGTCTAGGCATTTGAAAGGACTTAAATTCCACCCTAAGTGAGACAGGAAATCATTAGAGTACTTTAGGTAGAGGAAGAACACAATGGCTTAGATTTCTTTTTTTAAATCACTTTTTATTGTATTCTATTATACTGTCTGCATTTTTCCCCCTTTGCCCTCCTCCATCCGTCCCACCCCCCCTGCTTCCTCAGTCAATTCCCACACTGTTCCCCATGTCCGTGGGTTGTTCATTAATGTTCTTTGTCGAGTCCCTTCCCCTTCTTTCCACTATTATCCCTTCACCCCTCCCCACCGGTCACTTTCAGTCTGTTTCATGTTTCCATGCCTGTAGTTTTAGTTTGTTCATTAGTTTATCTTGTTCATTACGTTCCTCTTACAGGTGAAATCACATGGCATTTGTCTTTCACCAACTGGCCCATTACACTTAGCATAATATTCCCCAGTTCCATCCATGCCGTCTCAAAAGGCAGGAGTTCCTTCTTCCTTTCTGTTGTGTAATATTCCATTGTGTAAATGTACTACAGTTTTCTGATCCATTAATGTACTGATGGGCACTTAGGCTGTTTCCAGCACTTGGCTATTATGAGTAGCACAGCTATGAATGTAGGGGTGCATAAGTTCTTTTGAATAGGTGATTTGGGATTCTTAGGGTATATTCCCAGCAGCAGAATCACTGGGTCAAAAGGCATATTCATTTTTAGTTTTTTAGGAAATTCCATATTGTTTTCCATAGTGACTGCACCAGTCTGCATTCCCACCAACAGTATACTAGGGTTCCCTTTTCTCCACATCCTTGCCAGCACTTGTTGTTTGTTGATTTATTAATGACGGCCATTCTGACAGGTGTGAAATGATATCTTATTGTGGTTTTAATTTGCATCTCTCTGATGTCTAGTGCTGTTGAGCATCTTTTCATATGTCTATGTGTCATCTGTATGTCCTTGGAGAAATGTCTATTCAGGTCCTTTGCCCATTTTTTAATTGGATTTGCTGTCTTCCTGGTGTTGAGTTGTATGAATTTTTATATATTTTGGAGACCAAACTCTTGACTGCTGTATTATGGGCAAATATGTTCTCCCATAGAGTTAATTCCCTTTATATTTTGATGATGGTTTCTTTAACCATGCAGAAGTTTTGTAGTTTGATGTAGTTCCATTGTTTATTTTTTCCTTTATTTCTCTTGCCCAAAGAGATATATTGGCAAAAATGTTGCTACATGGGATATCTGAAATTTTCCTGCCTATGTTTTCTTCTATCACTTTTATGGTGTCACAACTTTTATTTAAGTCTTTTATACATTTTGAGTTTATTCTGGTATGTGGAATAAGTTGCTGGTCTAGTTTCATTTTTTTGTATATACCAGTCCCTTTCTCCCAACGCCATATATTGAAGAGGCTATCTTTATTCCCTTGTATGCCCTTGCCCCCCTTGTCAAATATTTATTGACCATAGAGACTTGTAGAGACTTGGGTTTATTTCTGGGCTCTCTATTCTGTTCCATTTATCTATGTGCCTGTTCTTATGCAAGTATCAGACTGTTTTGATTATAGTGGTCTTGTAACATAGTTTGGAATCAGGTATTGTGATCCCCCCTACTTTGTTCTTCTTTCTCAAGATTACCGAGGCTATTGGGGGTCTTTTTTGTTCCATATAAATTTTTGAAATATTTGTTCTAGATCTTGGAAATATACCATAGGTATTTTAATAAGAATTGCATTTAATGTAGAGATTGCTTTGGGTAATATGGATATTTTAATGATAATTCTCCCAACCCATGAACACGATATATGCTTCCATTTATTTGTATATCACTGAATTTCTTTCTTCAGTGTTCTATAGTTTTCTGAGTAGAAGTCTTTTACTTCCTTGGTTAAATTTATTGCTAGGTACTTAATTTTTCTTGTTGCTATAGTAAATGGAATTGTTTTCTTATTTTCTCTTTCTGACATTTCATTGTTGGTTTACAAAAATGTCACTGATTTCTGCATATTGACTTTGTATCCCACTATTTTGCCAAATTTACTTATTAGGTTGAATAGTTTTTTGGTGGAGTCCATAGGGTTTTCTATGTACACTATAATATCATCTGTGAATAATGATGGTTTTACTTCCTCCTTTCCATTTGAATGTCTTTTATTTCTTTTTCTTGCCTGATTGCTGTGGCTATAACTTCCAATACTATGTTGAATAAGAGTGGTGAAGATGGACACTCTTGTCTTGTTCCTGATGTTAAGGGGAAAGATTTTAGTTTTTCCCTTTAATTATAATATTGGCCCTAGCTTTCTTGCATATGGCTTTTATTATGTTGAGGCATGGTCCCTCTGTTCCTACTTGGCTGACTTTATCATAAGTGGGTGCTATATTTTATCAATGCTTTTTTCAACATCTATCGATATGATCATATGATTTTTGTCCTTTGTTTTGTTTACGTGGTGCATTACATTTATTGATTTGGTAACACTGTACCATCCTTGCATCCCTGGAATGAATTCCATTGGATCATGGTGTGTGATCATTTTAATGTATTTCTGAATATGGATTAACAATATTTTTTGAGGATTTTGGCATCTATTTTCATCATTACCTATAATTTTCTTTCTTTGTTACATCTTGATTTTGGAATTAGGATGATACTGGCCTCACAAAACGAGTTTGTGAGTCTCTTCTCTTCTTGAATATTTTGGAATAGTTTGATAAGGGTTGGAGTTAGTTTTTCCTTAAATGTTTGGTAAAATTCACCTGTGAAGTCATCTGATCCAGGGCTTTTGTGTGCTGAGAGTTTTTTGATTATTGCTTCAATTTCAACCATTGTTATTGGTCTACTCAGGCTTTCTGTTTCTTCTTGATTCAGTTTTAGAATATTATATGTTTCTAGAAATTTGTCCATTTCTCCAAGGTTGTTCTATTTCTTGGTGTATAGTAGTTTATAGTAATTTCTTACAAACCTTTGTATTTCTGTGGTATCAGTTGTAACTTTTCCTTTTTGATTTCTGATTTTATTTATTTGGGTCCTTTCTCTTTTTCTTTTGATGAGTCTGGTTAAACGTATGTCAATTTTGTTTATCTTTTCAAAGAACTAGCTCCTAGATTTATTGATCCTTTAAATTGTTCTTTTAGTCTCTAAGTCATTTAATTCTGCCCTGATCTAGATTATTTCATTCCTTCTACTCACTCTGGGCTTTCTTTGTTTTTGTTCCTCTACTTCTTGTATGTGTGGGGTTAGGTTGTTTATTTGAGATTTTCTATCTCTTTAAGGTAGGCCTATATTGCTATGAACTTCCTATCAGTACTGCTTCTGCTGTGCCCCATAGGTGTTGGGTTGTTGTGTGTTCATTTTTATTTGTTTCCAGGCTGTTTTTTATTTCTTCCTTGATTTCATTGTTAACCCATTCATTATTTAATAACATATTATTCAGTCTCCATACCTTTGGATGTTTTTGAGTTTTGTACTTGAGGTTGCTCTCCAGTTTCAATCCATTTTGATTTGAGCACATGCTTAATATGATTTCACTTTCTTGAATTTGTTGAGGCTTGTTTGTTTCCTACCATGTGATTCTACTTTGAAAATATTCTATGTGCATTTGAAAATAATGTATATTTTGCTCCTTTGAGGCAAAATATTCTGTATACATCAATTAAGTTCATTTCATCTATAGTTCGTTGACTGCCACAATATCCTTGTGGCTTATCTGCAAGAACTATCAATTGTTGACAGTGGACTGTTAAAATCCTCTATGATGACTGTGTTAAAATCCCCCCAAATCCCCTTGAAGTCCTTTGAGATTTTCTTTATATATTTAGGTGCTCCTATGTTGGGTGCATATATATTTACAATGGTTATATCCTCCAGTTGGACTATTCCCTTAAGTATTATATAGTAACCTTCTTTGTCCCTTTTTATGGCTTTTATTTTGAAGTCTATTTTGTCTGATATAAGCATTTTTCCCCAGCTTTCTTTTCATGTCTATTTGCTTGGAATATTTTTTTATCCTTTAACTTTTGACCTGTGAAGACCTTTTTCTCTGTGGTGGGTCTCTTGTATTCAGAATATATAAAGGTTGTGGGTTTTCTTTTCTTTTTTCCACTCAGTTACCTTCTGTCTTCTGGTTGGGGCATTTAATCCATTTACATTTAAGGTTATTATTGATAAGTACTATTCATTGCCATTTTTTCCATACCTGTGTTTCTCCCTCTCTCTTTCTTCTCCTTTTTATAGCAGTTCTTTTAGCATCTCTAACGGTGGCTTAGTGCAGACATACTCTTTTAGCTTTCTTTTTATGCAAAGCTCATTATTTCACCTTCCATTTTAAACAAGAGTATTGCCGGATAGAGTAGTCTTGGTTGTAGGTCCTTGCTTTCCATTACCTGGAATATTTTATGCAATCCCTTTGGGCTTATGGTGTTTATGTTGAGAAATTAGCTGAAAGCCTTATCAGAGCTCCATTGTATGTTACCTGCTGTTTCTCCCCTGCTGCCTTTAAGATTCTTAATCTTTAAAATTTGCCTTTTTAATTATGATGTGTCTGGGAGTAGGCTTTTTTGTGTTCATCTTGATTGAGACTCTCTGTACTTACTGAACTTGTGTGACTTTTTCCATCACCAAGTTAGGGAAGTTTTCTGTTATTATTTTTTCAAATAGGTTTTCTATTCCTTCCTCCTTTTCTTTTGCTTCTGATAGTCCTATGATGTGAATGCTGTTACATTTCATGTTGTCCTAAAGCTCCCTTAAAGTATCCTCATTTTTTAAAATCTTTTTTACATTTTGTTGCTCTGACAGGATATTTCTACCTTGTTTTCCAAATCACTGGTTTGGTCTGCTGTTTTATCTAGCTTGTTTTTCATTCCTTCTAGTGTAGTTTCCATTTCAGATATTGTGTTCATCATTTCTTTCTGTCCCTTATTCATAGTTTCTATGTCCTTTTTTTATGCTACTGTAGTTACCACTAAGTTCCTTGTAGCTCCCATAAAGTTCCTTGTATTTCTCACTGAGTTCCTTGAACATCCTTATAATCATTATTTTGAATTCTAGGCCTGATAGATTGCTTGCCTCAATTTCATTTAGATCTTTTTCTTGGGATTCCTCCTTTCCTTTTGATTGGGAGTTATTTCTTTGTCTCCTCGTTTTGGGTGTCTCTTTTTATTTCTGCATGTCGGGTTGCTCTGCTTTGCTTGCCTGTCTTCGTGGGGTGGACTTCTCTGGAATGAGTTCTTTGGGATTCAGTGGTGCAGTCTCTTTGATATTGTGATCTGGCTGCTCTAGGGTTGCCCTTTATTCAGTTTTTGTGGGCTCTCTTCTTGTACTGGGGCTTTGTTTATTGGTAGCTCCTTTGTTGGTGGGTTCTCCCCTCCAGCTAGCTGACTGACAGTCACAACCCCCACCACACTTTGTATGCTGTTGTACAGGTACTGGTTAATAAAGCAATACTTCCCAGAAAACCAAACCCACACCAGCAAAAATACCCCCCACTACATCAGCAATATCAACAGCAACTGGGCAAAGATTAATAAAGGTAGAGAAAAATTAAGAGTATTATGAGATAGGAAAAAGGGAATATGAGATGACTAAAGGAGAAAAAAATGATTTTGAGTGGGAAGAGGGAGGAGAAATAATAAGAGTAGGGAATAGAAACAAGGTGAAGAAAGGGAGAAAAGAATATTTAAAATGTATGTAAAACAGGGATAGGTGATGTCAAAATGGAGTAAGAAAAGGGAAGAGTATAATATGAGGTTTGAAATAAAATTAAAATATGTAGTGAACCAACAAGAACAAAATTGCAGAATAACCACAACAGGGTCCGTAACAACGACAGATGAACAAAGATTAATAAAGGTGGAAAGAGAATAAAAATATTATATGAAGGTGAAAAGAGAATATGAGGTGTCTACTGTAAAGAAAAATGATTTTGAGAGGCCAGAGGGAGAGGAAATAGTAAGAGTAAGGAATAGAATCCAGGCTATAAAAGGGAAAAATTAAAATTCCAAACTCAAATAAGCAAAGGTGAGAAGACGGCAAAAAGGAGTAAGATGGGGGAGTAACCTATGAAATTTGAAATTTAAAAAAATAGTGAACATACAGGAATAAAGTTGAAGAAGAAAAGCAATAACTGTAATTTCCATGTCAAACCAACCACAATTTATAAAGGTGGAAAGAAAATAAGAATATTATAAGAAGGGAAAAAAGCATGTGAACTGACTGAAGGAAGGAAGAAATTTTGAGAGGACAGAGGGAGAAGAAATAGTAAGAACATGGAATAGGAACAAGGCATTAGCATGGAGGAAAATAAAATTTACAATGAAAATAAGATCTGATCTCTCTGCCCAGCTTCACTCAGTGGAGCAAACCATACCCCTCAATCTTTTCCACTTGCTAGCAGAGTAGCTGTGCATGGAGTCCGTGCCCAAAAATGCCTCAGCTACCCTTTTAAAAAGCCTCTATGGGCACTCCCACTGCAGCACTGAGTCACTGTCCCACTTTCCATACATATCGCCTCTTCAAAAACCCAAAAGCCTCTCTCAGTTACAACTGGCCACGACCTGCCTCCTTCATCTGACCAAGATGCAGATAGAATCCCTCTCCCTCTGAGACACTCTCTGGGTTGACCTTTGCCTTTGCAGCTGTGGCTGTGCTGCTCAGTATTTGTGTGTATAGCCTGGATCTCCCCAACTTTGTGTATTCAAGACACTTCCAGCCCATGTCTGGGGTTTCTCTGCCCTGGGAGGCGAGGGAACTGCAAAGGTTTGATTTCTAACTATGCTTTCTGGGCTGTAGGCACCATGCATGGGGTATTTCTCTTTCAACCTTAAAAGTCTCCCTACTTCCCATTGTGAAGCACCTTCTGTATTCCTTGGCTTCCAAACTTCATGTTAACTAAGATTCCATTGAACATTCGGTTTATTTTTTGGACGATCAGCCAAGTATCGGAGTTGGGGGCAAAAGCAAGTGGACTCAGCTTCCACCTACTTGGCTGCCATCTTCTCTCTTTCCAGTGACTTACATTTCAAAGGAATAAGTCTAGTTGCTTATCTGTGTTCCATAGGGTCTCAAAACTTGACCACATCTTTTGGAAGAATACAGTAATAAACAAGATGAGGTATAATAGAGGCTTAGCCCAACACAATAACACAACATGATGACATGCAGTTATATTCTGAATGTACTTTGAAAAAACTACTAACAGAATTTGGCGATGTATTGATTGTGGGATGGAAGAGATAAAAAAAATTAAATGGATACTCCTTAAAATCACAGTAAAAACTTGTACTTCTGGAATAATGGGGTATAGACCTCTGAAAATGCTCTTCCATGGAAGGAATGAGAGTACTGGAAAAATTATCTGAATAAAATGGTTCATAACATTGGAAATTAACCAAATGATTGCAACATCCAGGGAGACACACACACACCCCCACAATACTTAATAAATGGGTTCAGCAAGTTTGTAAGATTCAAGATCGTTGTGCAACCAACGATCTTGAACAATCTGAAGTATTCTTCAAGTGTATTCTATACACTTGCAATGAACAATCTGAAGTAAAATTAAAACAACTCCATTTAAAATAGCACAAAAAGTATAAAATACTTATTATTTTAGCAAAAGAAGTGCTAGACTTCCACATTGACAACTACAAAAATGTCATTGAAAATAATGAATAAAGAGATCTGAAAGAATGGGATGATATCTCATTTACTGACTTGAAAACATTGTTAAAATGGCAATATTCCCCAGATTGTACAGATTCAGTGCAATCTGTATCAAAATACCAGCTAATGTTTTTGTAGAAATTGGCAGGCTGATCTTAAATTTTATGTGGAAATCCACTGATTCAGATGTTAATATGTAAAAAAAAGAGTAAAGTTGGAAGGCTCACAATGTGTTACCACAAAGTTTAAAAGGTACAGTGGTTAAGTCTGCGGTAATGGCATAAGAATAGCTCAGTGGAAGAGAAGAGTACACATGTAAATCTCCTATTTATGGTCAATTTATTTTGACAAAGGTGCTCAAACAACTCAATGGAGAAAGAATACCCTTTTCAATAAATGATAGTGGGTCAACTGAGTATTGATATGAAAGGGAGGAATTTGGATCCATTTCTCACACCATACAAAAAATTACCTAAAACTGATTAAAGATATAAATGTATGAACCAAAAATATAAAACTCTTAGAAGAAAACAGGTGTAAACTTTGTGACTTTGGTTTAAGTAATGGCATTTCAGATATGACATTGATAACATAAGGAATAAAAAGAAATTTATGTAAATTGGATTTCATCAAAATGTTTTTAAAAATGTTCTGTGCTTCAAATAACACTGTTTTAAAGTGAAAGACAACCCAGATTGGGAAAAAATATTTGCAAATTATAATATGATAATAGTCCAATTTTCTGAATTTATGAAGAACTCTTACAACTTAACAATAAGACAAATTTTAAAAAAAAGGGATTTCAAAGTCACTTCTCCAAAGAAGATATACAAATGGCCAGAAGTCACATAAAAATTGCTCAACACATTAGTCATTAACAAAACTAAAATCAAAACTACAATGAGAGTGCTATGCGTATGCATCGGCACTGGGCATCCCCGTCTGTTAGGTGAAATGACAGCCACACAAGATGGTAGCATTGCTGACCTTCTATGGGCTGCAGGATCAGAGCTGAGAGGAGCAGCATTGCTGATGCTGTTGCTGGGGCCAGGCTATGATGATAAAGATAGGAAAATTTGATTTTGTAGGTTGTTACAGATAAATGAATACCTCACCATTGTTTTAATAGCAGAGTAACAGGTAAGGGAAGTGGAGAGTCAAGTGACAGTGTGTGATGGTGTTGGCCATGTGAGGGAGTTGGCTATTGGCCACCTGAAATTGCAGTAAATTTGGACAAAGAAATGAGAACTGGAATCTGTGGTTATTGCAGACTTCAGTTTGGGCAACAATGTCACCAGAGCTAATTGTGCACCCTCAGTTTCAGGAGGTGGTCAGTACATATGAGCATTTCAATGTTAAAATATGTGAATATTCTATCAGTTCATTTCCACTTGGATGGCTATAATTTAAAAAAAATGTGAATGAACAAATGTTAGCAAGGATGTTGAGAAATCAGAAACTCTTACATTGTTTGTGGGAATGTATAATGGTGCAAATGCATTGAAGAATAGTTCAGTAGTCCCTCAAAGAGTTAAATATAATGATATCAGATGACCCAGAAATTATACTCATAAGTATATACCCAAGAGAAATGAAAATATAGATCCATACACAAACTTATACACAAATACTTATAGAAGCATTATTTATAATAGACAAAAATGGAAATAACCCAAATGTCTATAAACTAATGAATTAGTCAACAGAATTTAGTATAGCCATGTTACCAGACAGGTGGTCTGGCCCTAAGTGGGTCTGCCTAGGGCCAGCAGTAGACTTTGTGTAGGAAAGGTTTTACAAGATGAGTCCCGGTGACTATGAGGATACATTTATTTAAGCTGGGGACAGTGAAACAAGGAAAGGCTTCGCATACAAGAAGCAACAGGAGAGCCCAGGTTGGGCTGTCTTAACTCACTGGAAAGTCAGAGTAAAGGGACCTTGGGGGCAAGTTCAGAGGATTAGCCCGGGGCGAACTGCTGCTTCCTCTTGCCCCCTTGATTGTAAGTCTTGGGGTTCCTTAGAGTTTCAGAGATATGTGGTTGTGCAGGGAAAAGATGGGGAGAAAGAGGGGGAAAAGAATGGCATGGGCTGCTCCCCAGAGGGAGAGCATGGGTGCTGGGTCCTTTTTCTTGGTGCTTTTATTTCTTTCTCTTGCAAGTGGGAACCTTAGGGGAGGCCTCAGGGGAGGGTTTCAGTAGAATATTCATCAGTTTTCCAGGTGTGCCCTTTCAGGGCTGTGGTCTTTACTGATCAATCGGTCAGTGACAGGGCCGGGATCTTTAGTCATTGCAGTTGGTTCTGGTGTTTCTCCCTTGGTTTTGTTGTTTTTCTGGGCCTGGAGCTGATATAAAACTAAGACCTACTTGTTATCTTTAGAGAAGTGAAGTTTTGTCGCTGGTCATAAATTGCTGGGCCAGTTTGTTCAGCTGTCTGTCTCAGTTTCCCTATTCCACTTGCCAAATAATTTTCCAAGCTTCTTACTATACTGTCTCAGCCACATAATGAAATGTTATTCAGTCATAAACCATACTGAAGTCCTAATACATATGAGAGGATCAATAAACCTTGAAAACATGCTAAGTGGCAGAAGCGAGATAAAAAAAGACATGTATTGCATGATTCTATTTATTTGAAATATTTTTCTCAGATTCTTTCAAGGGTCAGCTCTAGGCAGTCCTGTTTGGTTCAGGTTAGTAAGAGCACTGACCACCTAGTCTCATCCAACAGGACAGACTGGGCACTCTATCTAAGGCCAGCAACTTAGGATATGACAGTTGAATTGGATTACTGGTAGTCACATTCACTGACATTTAAACTGAGGAATTTAATTCCTCAATATTGAGATAATAAGGCATGTCACAGTTTAATCAATCAGGGTTTCAACAGGGAACAGATGGTACCCTCAAATTAGGATAATTCAAGGAGGACTTAGCAGAGTCATGGAGGTGAGGGCAATAAATAGAATATTTGGGTGGAGTAAGAGGAAGGCTTTGCTGGCCGGTTCTGGAAGGTTTAGGGCAGTAAGAACAGTGCAGAATGACTGCAGCATAGGCAGTAGTGAGAAAATATAGGGAAAAGGAATGTAAGGAGTTGAAAGGAAACAAAAAATGAAAGCTATTTGTCAAGTACAGTATGACATACATGAACTGAAAATTCTCTTAAGAGTCACTAAAAATTTGAGGACTCTGGAGTTGTACAGCCACTGCAAAGGTCATATATCAATTATTCTATGGAATCAAATATATGTCTTTGGGTCCCTGAATTTAATAAATGCCCACATATTTCTCTAAAAGAAGCTAAACTTCCTTTCTAAATAACCAGCAATGCTAATGATGAGGGCTGCTTTCTCTTCTGAGCAACCACCCTTGTTCCTTGCATCTCCTCTTTTTAATCTCTTCTGGGCTAAGTGTTGCTACTGAATTTGTCTGAGGAGCCTGTAATCCCTTCAAAATAAGCTGCAAATTCTGGATAGGAGAGTCAAATCTATCCATACACCCGTTACAATGCATTCCCAACAAAAGTTCTTAGTATCATGGTGGTGTTGACAGAATTGGCTTTTAATGGAAGTAAATTTTTCTTTAAAAAAAAATCAACTTTTATGAACATAAACCAGACAGGACTTCTAAGAAGATGGAGCCAATGTGCATTTCCCCATTCCTCCAGCTAAGTACCGGAAAAGTAGCAGCCTAGCAAAACAGAAACTTTCAGACAATGGTACCCTACTCCAGACAAAAAACGGAGACAACACTGTGGCTCCTTCCCCATCCATTCCAGTAAAGGATACATAGGAAGCCTAGATTTCCACCCACATCAGGCTGTAATGACTAGTCTCAAACACCCTCATCAGGATGAGGGAAAGTTGAGGAGGGAGACAGAATGTTCATCCTGGTAAGAGGGTAGGGATCCCTGCCCTGTGGTGCCAAGGGAGACTGTGTAAGGAATCTGTATTTCCATCCCCACTGAGCACGAAGGAGATGCTGATTTTTCTTCCTGCTTAGGTGGTGACAGGTGGCATTTAGAGAAGAGTCAGAACCATTGACTAGGACCAGGTGCTAATAAGGTCCTCCACCTGTATTGTCAGTAAAAGCCAGACAGGAAACAGTAATGAGGCACTCTAATCTTACCCTGAGCCAGAGATGTGTCACTGAAGGCCTACTGGAGAGCAGAAATTACCACCCCTGCCCAACAATAATGGGGGGCCTACTGCTGGAATGGCAGCAAAGGATGAGTGAGGGAACTGGGCTGCTGCCTCTTTTGCCTCTACTGCCTCCTTTTCCTGTGTGGGTCACTGTGGGTAGACTCTGTGAACAACGTATTTAACCAAATGGTAATTGTTTTTATGATCCAGGACCATGTCAGTCTACAGAAAGAATATAGGTAGCTGAATCAGAATTTAGTTTCTAATTCCTTAGGTCCCCCTTCATCCAGATGGCTACTTGGATACAATAGCACTTAGGCTTCCTTAGGGTTGGAAGCCAGGGGAAGACGGAAGCACATGCCTGTGACGGGTCATGGAAAATTTTCAGTTTTCAAATTAGGTCTGTGTGACCCCTCTTCCCTTTATTAACCTGAAGATCAACAAAAGGAAATAAACCCTTGTTGAGAAAAGCTATTTGTGGTGACCCAAACTGCCTCATACAGGTGTGTAGAAAATGATGAGTTGAGAGTAGTAGAATCAAAAATCTTGAGTTGATTTTTGAAAAGTCTGTTCTACCTCATGTCAACTCCAGCAACCTGAGGATAATAAGGGGCATGAAGCGTCCATCAAATGCCATGACAATTGATCTATTTTTAGGTAGTCTTTGAGACAAAATGAACACCATTGTCAGAATATAGATGATCTAAGAAGTGAAAACACGACACAGTTTGGTTTCAAGGGCAAATATATAGTACCAAGACAGCTAGTCAGACTGGAACAACAGCAAAACAGCAACAGTTGCCCTCAGACTGTCCAGTTTGTCAGAAACAGGCAGGGGTATTACCCCATGCAGCATGGCCTCTGTGACTGTGACACAAATGGAATCACTGTTGGCATAAGCCACAAGTTTGGCATGCAGTGGTAGATTTTGCATTAGAATCATACATTCTTAATTGTGTGCCTAGACCATAAGGTATATGTTTTACCATGTCTAGTTTGATGATGGTAATCTCAGGATGAGATTACCATGATGGCATGTGGTATTGGCTTGATCAGAAACTGGATTGTAGTCAGTGTCACAAGAGAATGGGTCCTTACCATGGGAAACTACCTGAGCGATCCAGACTTTCTAATCAGCAGCAGTTATTTATTTCTGCATTCCCTGCCTCCAAAGATGGGAATCTTCAATATGCCAGCCTATCATCTTCCAAGTGACAGCCCAGATAGGTAGCTCATTGTCAGCAATCAAAAGCTTGGTAAGATACGTCACACTTTGTTGTTAGGAGTATTTTCTAAGATAAGGATAATGACTTTAAGTTTAGCCTGCTGTGCTGACTGACCCTTGACACAATGATTCTTCCAGAGCTGCCATTGCTCCATGTGAGATCCTTGGGTTTTTCTACCTGCTCCTTTCCAGGATTTTTTTTTTCCTTTGGCTCTGGTTGTCTCCTCCCATGTATACTCAGCTAAAGACTCGGGGTGTCCCTCTGCATATCTGTAGAGTTCTGTCTTCCTTAGACTCTTAACTCTTTTTCCTCTACTCAGTGACACTGCTGAGCTCTGCTCAGATTCCGCCCTTCTCTGTCCTAAGACCTGTCTCCCGGCAGTAAGCGGGGAAATCAGATGCATAGATCGCTCCCCTGCTCTCACTGATCATTGTCCTGTGTTGTAAGCCACTCAATGTGTGAAACCATCATTTTCTACATTTTTGTCCCATTTTACAGTTTTATTCCGGAAGTTCAAAAGTGGAAGCTCCCTATTTTCTTTTATAATGGGAGCAGTAAGAAGAGGCTGTTCTTTAAAAGAGCCTTCCTCTTGGAGAAAAAATGAGGTCCAGGGAGGTCGGAGGTTGAAAAAAAATACCACATAGTATATATTCAGAAATAAAAATGGTGCAAGGCCTTGATGTGTTCTTTTGCACTATATATAGGAGGATCCTAGTCGCCATTTGAGAATTTAGGTTGCAGAGTCTCAGCCCTAATTCTTTTGTTTTTTTCATCCCTAATTCTCCAAATGATAAACCAAAGAGAATTGCCTCAGCTTTTTATAGCCTCACCAATGGCATTACAGGATGCTCCTATGATTATGAGCTTGTTGACCTCCTCTTCATCCTGATTTGCACGTACTTTTCTTGGCAAGTACACTCTTTGCAGTGAGGCTGATGAATTACATTCTGGGCAGGGAACAATCTCAGCATCACAACACTAGTTTGATGGACCACAGGCTGAAGATAAATGAGTAGGGAATATATCCAATTTATTCATTGGATTTTCCCATATAATTCCTAGCCAAGATCATTTGCAGGGCAAAGGAAAAACCAGAACAGACACCAGCAACTCACTAACCTTCTCCAACTACTGGCTCTGCTCTGTCTGTCTCTCTTTCTGTCTGTCTCTCTCTCTATATATATATGTATCTATATATATGTATGTTTATATATACGCATATATAAATAAACCATATATATACACATATATGGTTTTTAAATAACCACACATCTAAGTACAGATCTCATCTCTGCCTGCGTTTTAAAGTTCATCAGTTCAACATCAGTCCTGCCTTTACAGAACTGTTCTTGATGATTAGTTCAGAAGTGAATGTTTTTGCCATCTTCTTAAATAGTGAAACACATTGGTCAGCTGTTGTTGTTTTGTGCATTTCCTGCATTTAACTCATCTTTTGACAAATTTTCATTTCTCCGAGCTATAGTGGAAGTGTCTGAGAGGCTATTCTCTTTTCTAAGCTCTAAGTGTGTGAGTTGAAAAGAGTGACAGGAGAGAGAGAGAGAGGACAGCCATTGTGGAGCTGTTTGCTCTGTAGCAGGTTCTCCACTTGCAATTGTTTGTAATCCACTACCTCATGCAATAACCTTGTGATGATGCTGTTACTGTTTTTAATTAACAATTTAAGAAATATATATTCAGGTAGACCAAGACTAGTATGCTCTTCTTTTTTCAGTTTGTCAGATTCATAAGCCTTTCCCTTATATTCTTCTCTTTTGCAAATTTACTTTGTAAAATCAGGCACAGGTTGTTCTGTTTTATTTTTATATGAAAGTAATATAATATCATTTTTATTATAATATTTATAAGCAGTTCAGAAATATAAAAAGGGGCTGCATATTATTATCCCCATTCAAGTATAATATACAAATATATTCAAACACAAATTTATAATTTGATAACTTTTATATGACATATTATTCATTATGTTCTTCAATTTGATTTTTTTTATCTAAAACTAGATCTTTTTTGTTTTTAACAACTGTAATATGCTGACTTTTAAAATTGCTGCATGGTTTCCTATTGTATGTGACAGCTTAAATTTCTTAATTACTCACTGCTCTATTGTTAGAGATATAGAATATCTATAATTTTGTTGTAAATAATACTGCAGCCAGTATCCACATAGTTACATCTTTTTTAAAGCATGTACAAATGTATTATTCATTTTATACCTCTATTTGGCTCTTTTCCTCTTTCCATTTAAGAGACTTTAGTTTAATTAGCAAATGTACCATCTAGTAGCTTTGCCAGGTTTACCTCAATCTTGCTGGGGGTTTAAATGATTCCCTCCTCATTCCAGCAGTTTTATGCTGACTGATATTCCTAGCCAAACATCAAATTCATGATTCACAAACATCAGCTCTTAAACATATTGGATTTTCCAGTACTTATATCGTCAGAGCAGGCTCATAGAATTATAGAAATAAGACATTGAAATGACCTATTGGGTCAACTATTCTTTATAGCTGACAGCACAAGATTGCTCTTTACAATATAAATTATTAATAGGATGAGCTGGAATATATTTTTAAGAATCAGCCCTTCCACTCAAACAAAAAGGGAAGAGGCCATTGATGAGAACTGGGATCCATCCAAATGAGTGATTTCAAAGTCAGGTAAAGAATGTGGATATACTCATATTACAATCCTGAAGAATTATGTTTGGTATATCATTTTGTCAGATTAAAAATGTTCTATCAGTAGAACTTCTACCATTCTCTCAGGATATTTGTCCATTATTTAAGGCTGATTACCAATAGGGAAAAATTTTGATTTCCAAAGTAAATGTACTAATATTCTTGTTTTAATTGGGGGAAGTTTTGATTGCTAAAAGAATGAACCATATTCTAATTTTGGAAAGAATGGCTTAAATGAAGAATAATGCTGTGACCCTGCTCATACACAAATGAACAATTTGGTAATACATAGATTTTGTAAAAATTAGTTGAGGCAAAACAGAAAACCTGCTTTTAGACCAGTACCTGGCACATACTCAACAAACAAGGCTTTTTTCCTCATCCTATTAATCACCTCCCTTACCATTTAAATTCATCTCAATTCCCTCCCTTTCTAATTCTTTCAGCTTCAGGTATGCATTCACTCATTAAAAGTGTATTGAGTCGCAACCCTATTTCAAACATTGTGGTGGGTAACACTGGTACCACAGATGGAGAAGGGGAATAACGGGTGATTGCCCTGACCTTTTGGGCCTTAGAGCCTAGTTGGGAAATCAATTCTTAATAAAGGAATCACAAAAGTAAAGAATAATCTTCAACTGTGGTAGGTGAAAGAAACATGAACATGAGAGTCCAGAGTAATTAGATTTAATCTGCATAGTCACAGCAAGACTCCTAAATTGTGAATCCAAGAGTTTGCAAGATGGAGAGGAGAAGTCTGAGTATTCTACATCTATAGAGCGGAAATAATGAGCAAATGTTGTGTTATGGAAGGAAACATGGTACCCACAGCTAATTGAGTGAATGGTGACTTGGCTGGTGAGGAGAAAAATAAGGAAATAATGGAACAGATGAGGCTGGGGAGATGCAAGAATAAGGCATGGGATGGAAACAGGTTGGACAAGAACAAGAGGAGGTATAAGGAAACCAGTCAGCACACTTGTGCAGTATTTTGGGTAAGATATCATGGATACTTGGATTAAAGGAGAGATATGACAAAGTATTTTTTTATAGAATTTTTCATTCTTTAATTTAGGAAGCATGATGTTAAACACTATAATAAATATTTTCATCTTTCTATTATGTGTTCTATAGGTACAAGCCCAACTTGAAGATTGTGTCAGAAAAACAACAATAAATACTAGAAATTTAATTTTAGAAAGACTATGAATTCACAATAAACTAGTATTTATAAGTTTATTAAAATGGAGTATAATAGGAAAAGTGGTATTTTAAGATATCATTTCTTTTCCAAGTTCTACGGCAAGTTTTTAGGGGAGTAGTTGACCTTTTAGCTTCTGTTAGCAATAGAGGTTGATGACAGAGATTGGAAAAGGATACACTGATATAGAAAATCCCTGATCTTTAAGAATTATGAAGTCATTATTTAGTTATTTTTCTAATGCTCTGCTTCTAATTACCCTCCCCCTCCAATTCATTGGTACTTGTCAACTGAAGTGTTCTGATGGATAATGTTAAAATTTTGACTGTTGATCTATGACAACAGAGAACATCTGTTTTTGTATTAAGAGGAAGATTGGGTCATAATAGTTTTATTCTTGGTTATACTCAAGATGCAGACAACTGTATCTTGAGGGATTATTGATTATTTACCTGAGTGTCTTTTTGTATAGTCTCCAGACTCTTTGAGGGCATTCTCTGGATCACATTTGTAATTTTGGGACTTAATACAATTGCTAGTGAAGCAGAAAAAAATAAATAAATATTTAAAAATAAATAAAATAACCAATTTCCTTGCTTCTATAAGCTGAATCATTACTCTAGTATCACCTTCTAACCTGTGGCAGTTTATAAATCTAGAAGAAGCTTAATAGATCAATTGATATAATATAACTTCCATTTTATGGGAAGGAAATAGAGACTTGAAAAGATAATTTAGTTAAAGTACTCCTAGTCAAATAATGTTTTAATTGTGTTAAGTTTGAGAAAATTATTTAGGATGAAATCTGGAAAATAAAAACAAAAATATTATCATCATATATCCATTAATAATTTATTTATTTCCACAGAGCATGCATGGTCATTATTTTATTATTGAAATGCGTCATAGGGCTACCCACATTTAATCAGATGTTGGCATGTTATATATCTTGAAATGAATGGTCAGTCCCAGGGAGCTCTTATTTTTCTTCATGTTCTGAGATATTCTATTATTTTGACCTTTAGTTTTATTCTCTGGTTTCATCACAAGATGGTGCCAGTGTGTCTCCATCACCACAGAATAAGAATTAACAGATAATCTGCATGTACTTAACACTGGAGGTTGGATACAGATCTAGTGAACTCCAAGCATCTTCACATTTTGTTCTTTCTTTTAAAAGTCCAGTATCCTCACTCAAGCAATTGGTGAATATTTTCCTAGGAGTTGTTCTCAAAGTTCAGATATTTCTATGAGAATTCTGTGTCTATATACCGCTCATATCTGACTATTAATATCAGTGAGCTTCACCCATCTACAGGAACACACACACGGTGTGTACACACATTCAAGGTTATGGTCACTATTGTTCACTTGGCCTAGGTCAGAAACATTTCCACTGGTGATTTTTATGTACTGTATATAAATCTCATCAATTCATCGATTCATCCCTTAATTATCACAAGCTGTCAAACCCCTCTCTGAACAGGCACACACACACACCACTCTCACCCCACACATGCATGCCTCTCCTGGCCTGGAAGCATCCTATTCAGTCTAAAGGTAAAACATGTCTCCCCAAACTCTATTATTTTCAATGAATTTAGACACTTAGAAACAAAAAACAAGAAACTTAAACACAAACTTCACCTGAAGAAAGAATTGTATGGTTACCTACTTTGGGAGGAGAAGGAACAGGCAGAAAACGGAATAATAAAATAGAAGATATGAAGAAAAAAATAGCAATCTCTATCTCAGTAATTATCTTGGCTAATATGCAAAGAAATTCATTCAATAGTTATAGACACCATGCTCTGCCCCCCCATTATATTACTGTATAGAGCAGGTTTGGCCAGGTTTTGCTAAAAAACATAAACAAAAACAAACAAACAAAAACTACCAAGGTCTGCAAATGGGTGAACTCACTAACCAGCAAGAGTTCCTGATTCAATGGATCAGGTAATTAATTTATAATACATAAATTAATTATACAATGCTTTAACCCCAAAATAATTTAATGCAGGCTTGAATTATTAAGCAGCAGAAAGATGTGCAGAATTTTCCACTATTAATCTGAATTTTATTTTGTCATTCCACTATGAGGCTCCAGCTTGAGTCAGGATAGTGATGAAAGAGATTGGATGCATGGAGAGACCATAGAACTCCTTGATGTGACAGTTTTTAATCTTTGCACTTACGTAAATATTATTTTATACTGTTATTTGATATTTTTGCCATAATTTATTAATATAATAGAGCATTATCCAAGGAAGCATCTCTCAGATATTCCATGCAAAAGTGCAACTTACTAATAATGTTGATTAACTTGAGAAGCAGACGTTAATGACTCTTTTTAGGGAAGCTATTTTTATTTTTGTCAGATTCTACCAAAGGGTCCCTCAAAACAAGCATATATGTGTGTTTGTGTGGGTGCATGTTAATGACTTTGATCCAAGATAGTATAAAAGCAAAACGAAACAAAGCAATCTACCTTTGGCCAAGAGACTTTAGTGTCCATTGATTTAATTAAACATTTAATCATTGAAATAGTTTTTTAGATGTCAAAACCACAGCAAGGAAATCATTTTATGCCACAGAACGTGCAAGATTATAAAAGAAAGAAAAGTAATGCATCATGCCCTTAAGGTGAATAGTAAAATGTTGAACACATTCACGGTGCCTGTAACTAAGTTACTTCTGAGACTACAAATAAATATATACTTTTTCTTAGTTTGTAGCTTCTGCATTCTGATCATATCACCTTCAGTGACAAAGCTTTCTTCTTCACTTTCATTCCTCAACACCTCAAAATTGGTGTGTTCCTTCCTTTTTCTATGGTTTTAAATTCTATGCAATGGATAAATTTTCAGTATGTTCTAGTTTCTCAAACTTATTATATTAGTTTATTTTACCCTAATTTTCTTCTTTTCCCCAAATTAATAAATAATCAAGTTTATCTGACCCATATTTTTCTGTTTTGCTGCTGCCTTTTATTTTTTCTTTAATACTTATATCATTAACTTGAATTTCTATTTTTAAATGATTTTAGTGTTATACAGAAAGCTGAGAGGGGAAAATGAAATGTACTATCTTTTATTGAATCATTTATTTGTTCTTTTATTCATGAAATGTAAAGAAAGGCATGAGATTCATTCCCTGCACTCCAAGAACTGATAGACACTGAATAAATTAAATGTCAGATTTGGAAGGATATTAAAGTTATTCAGGTCAGAAGCTCCATAGATACATCAGAATTACCTCTATGGTTTAAAAAATGTAGAGTCATAGATTCCATACCTCATACACTCAGTGAGTATTAACAGGTTTGAAAATGTGTGTTTATTATGCAACTTAGGTGACTTTGGAATGTCTGAATGACAATGACAAACAATTTGTAGTCATGGATGTAATAAAATTTTGATCCATTTCTTATCTTCTGTTTTATAATATATATAACATATAGTTCTGTAGTACATATATTATATAACATGTTACATTATATTATATATTATAAAATACATACACGTATTTACTACCTTTTAATTTAGGAAGTCAAAACATCAAAAACCCTGAGGCAGCACATTCAAGTTTTGGACATCGCTGCTCAGTATAAATTCCTCTTGAATTAGATTGAGCAAAAAAGAAAAAGGACTCATGGACTGGACAACAGGGTGGTGATTGCTGGGGGGAAGAGGTATAAGGGGACTAAATGGTAATGGAAAAAAATATAATAAAAATTATGTATTTAAAAATAAGTAAAAATAAATTTGGAATGATTCTCATAAAAAATTATTCCCTTGTAACTTCTACCAGTTTACCCTTTTTCTTTCTTTTGATTCTGAACTGGATTAAGACCCTTGGGCATACCAAAAAGTAATTAAAAATTAAAGTCAAATAAAAGATTCTTCCACCTTTTCATCAGTTTTTGGGGTTAAAATACAATGTTACATTTAAAACATGACACATTATATAAACTTGCTGACTGTTAACAATTTTTTCTAAGGTTTTATAATTATTATTTTTAAAATATTTATAGCCCTGGCTGCTGTGGCTCAGTGGATTGAGTGCTGGCCTGCGAGTCAAAAGGTCACTGGTTCGATTCCCAGTCAGGGCACATGGCTGGGTTGTGGGTCAGGTCCCCAGTAGGGGGCGTGCAAGAGGCAACCATACATTGATGTTTTTCTCCCTCTCTTTCTCCCTCTCTTCACCTCTGTTGAAAAATAAATAAATAAAATCTTTAAAAAAAATTTACAATCACCGAGATATGGAAGCAACCAGTGTCCATCAGTAGATGAATGGATAAAACAACTATGGGACATTTACACAATGGAATACAACTTGACCTTGAGAAAGAAGAAAATTTTACAGTTTGAGATAGCATGGGTGGACCTGAAGAACATTATGCTAAGTGAAATAAGCCAGTCAGAGAAAGACAAATACCAATACCATATAACTTCACTTATACGTGGAATTTAATGAACATACTGAACTAATGAGCAAAATAGAGACAAATTCATAGATAGAAAGCAGGATGATAGCTAAGGGGTGGTGGGGAGGTAGGGAGTGGAGGGACTGAGCAAAAAGGAAAAAGGACTCATGGACATGGATGACAGTGTGGTGATAAGGGAGGGGATGGGGATATTAGGGGACTGAATGGTAATGAAAAGCATACAATTAAAAACAGGAAAAGGACAAAATGGTAATGCAATTAAAAAATAAAAATATTTTTATTCATGATGAACTTTTCTCACTTATTCATGACCTTCTTTTGCTAGCAGATAAGCTGTACATTTACTCTGCCTAGTAATCCAGCAACTATGGTCACCTATAGGCAATCAATGTAACAGTAAAAGTCACTATTCCTCAGCCAGCACTACATGTTAATATTGTCATATTTTACTTAATCCTACATTTTTCTTATTTTACTCACTTAATACAATCTATCTTATTCAAAACATATACTCCTCATAGCTTCACTCAACCATCTTCTATGAATAGCAATACTTTCTCATAATATTTCAATGATTCTTAATCCACATACCTTTTTCCTCATTGATTTGTTTCATAGAATTTTATTGTGAAGTAGTATCAGTGAATTGGAACAGCTGCATCAAAGAATAACTTAGGAATGAGACTCGGCCCCTTCTGGTCCTTGCTAAGAATATCAGACAATCTTACTGTCTCATATTAGACAATGTTGTTCTGAGCCTCCCTGAGCTCTCATGGACAATGGGGTCCGCTGGAGTTTGTGCTCGGCTTCCTCAGACATTCATCTGTGACTGTTAAGTAGGAAGCTGAGATTTATAAGAGACCACGCTTTCTATTTAAACCATATTTTGCTTCAGACATACAAAGAAGGTAATTGTGCCCTAACAATTTTAAAGGCCCATGGAACACTTTCATATATATCCTTTGTAACTCACATTACTTTTCTATATTAGCCATACACTTATGCTGAAAATGATAGTATATACTTTTCCATACTAGCTGTATCATTTTGCATTCCTATCAACTGTTTCCAGTTTCTACACATCCTCACCTACGCTGTATTTTGTCATTTTTTTCTTCATGTTGTTGTCTTTTGTTTTTTTAGATAGTAACTATCCTGGATAGTAATGAGGTGATATCATCTCTTTATGGTTTTGAAATGAATTTCCTTGATGATTAGTTGATTAATATTGAGCATTTTTTGTATACAATATGGAAGTTCCTTAAAAATTAAAAATATCTAACAATCCCACTTTTGACTATTTATCCTAAAGAATTGAAATCAGGATCACAAAGAGATATCTGCATTCACATTTCCTTTGAAGCACTATTCACTTAGCAAAGATGTAGAAACAATGTAAGTGTCTATCAATAGATGAATAAATAAAGACAATGTGGTATATATATGTAGTGGAATACTACTTGGCCTTAGAAAAGAAGAAAAAACTACGATGTGCGATAACATGGATGAAACTTGAGGACATCATGCTAAAAAATAAGCCAGTCATGAAAAAAAAGAAATACTGCATAATCCCATTTATATGAGATATCTAAAATAATCAAATTCATAGAACCAAAAGTTGAACAGTGGTCTCTAGGGCTGGGGGAGGTGAAATAGGGAATTACAAATCAAAAAGTACAAAGTTTCAATTCAGCAAGATGAATAAGCTCTGGAATTTTATTCTATAACATTGTACCTTAAAAATTATTAAGGGTGTAGATGTCATGTCAGGTGTTCTTAACACAATAAAACACCAAAAATAAATTAAATTAAGTTAAAAACACATAAAGAAAGGGAAAATATGGTAATTCATTGTTTCATTTCATCTTAAACATTTTTTACTCTTCAGTAAATGTTTAGAATGTTAGTGTATTAGAAGTACAATAAAAATTTTGTGCAGTGTTTCTACTGTTCTGAAAGAATTAAATATATATTTATGTTCAATCTAAAAAATACTTGCAATTCTACATACAAGTAAAATGCTTTTATATTTGCATTTAAAACTAACATTATACAATGTGATGATAAGATTCATGCTATTAATTTTTCTTTACTTATAATAATTTGTGATAAAATTTTTAATTAAATTTTATTTTGAGATAAGTTTTATACACAAATTTACAAGAAATAAAACAGCCCATATACACTTTACTCAGTTTCCCCAATGGTAACATTTTGAAAAATTGTAATGCAATATCATAAGCTAGGTATCGACATCAGTATAGTCAAAATATAGAACATTTATTTTCTGGAAGTTCTTAAAATATGAATTCAATTTCTTTTGTTGTTATGAAGCTATTCAAATACTCCATTTTTTGTATTGAATGAGTCTGGTAGTTTATGTTTCTCAGGAAAATGATCCAATTCATCTAAGTTGTGAAATTTGTATGTACAAAGTGGTTTGTAGTATTCCCTTACTATTCCTTTAATGTCTCCCAAGTTTATAGTTATCTTTTGTTTCATTCTTGATATTGATAATTTGAATTATGTTATAAGACTCTGGAGCTTATTTTATCCTGTGTTAGCTGGCCCCTGGCCTCTGTTTACTCCCCAGTATAGGGCATTGTTTCTCATTACTGCTGGGTGTATTAGACAGGGGGTTGTGAGTGCTGGTTCTATACACAGTCTCCACTAAAGGCATGGGAGATGTTACTTATAAATTGAAAGGGCTGAAAGTCCTAGCTAACCACTTGAACTTTTCTAACACCACTTTTTTTGTGTGCAGAGGAGGAGAGGTTGGGGCCTTTTATTATATTCTGTGAGCATGAAATGCTGAGCTGCCAACTGGACCTTAGAATGGGTAGTGTTGAGTCCATCATGTTGTTTGGCTGATGCTGAGTGGTTAGAGAGAACAGGTTTTTGTTTTTGGGTTTTCTGTTTGTTTGATGTTTGTTTGTTTCTATCTATACCCATTGTCATAAAACCGAAAGAATTCAGCATAATGTCTTTCCTCAGGTCTTTAGGTCCATAGCTGATATAAAAGGTAGCAGACTACCTTTTATAGTCTGTTTGTATTTGGGTGTTCAGTTGTGCTTAGGAAGGGACATAGTGGAAAGTATACCTACTCCATTTTCCTGGAAGTAGAAGTCCACTATTACTTTTTATAAGTGATAAAATATTTTATGGAGAAGTTTTATATATTATATCTTTAGCAGTATTTTATTTCTTTTGAATTGGGTTGTTTTCATTTGGCATTAATTCCTGCAGATTATGTAGCTGGCCCTGCCTGGGTATTTGTCACGAAAGGAGGGAATTTCAATGAGTGTTCAGTATGCCACCTTGAATTTGAAGTCCTGTAGTAGGATTTTTTTAACCCTACTCTGATCATGTCACTCCCTTATTAAGAGAAACCCTAGCCCTATCTTAAAAGTCTTATATCTTAAAGAAGTAGAATGTATACACACACACATACACTTAGTAAATGACTGGTTACTTTCCGGACACATTTGTCCGGAAAGTAACCAGCTAAGCATGATGAAAAATAGAGTTTATTGAACAAGATACAAGATACAAGAAACATTGTACATAGGACAATGACACTTCAGTCCCCTTCAAAGTAGGCACCTTGGGATCTCACACAGTTTTCCCAGTGTCTCTTCCACAATTCAAAACTGCAAAATCCTTTGTTTGAATCACCATCAGCTGTCCCATCTTATTTTCCTGAATTTCATCAGTGGTCTGAAAAATCTTCCCTTTGAAAGGTGATTTTAATTTGGGGAAAAACCAGAAGTCCGAGGGCACCAAATCTGGGCTGTAGGGAGGCTGAGTCACCTGGGTGACTTGATGCTTCACAAGAAACTGCACAAGATTGATGCACGAGCTGGCGTGTTGTTGTAATGAAGCTACCAATCACCACTTGCCCATAGCTGTGGCTGTTTTTGTCGCCTTGCATATCTCAACCAACAAGAATTGAGATTGTCCTCCTTATTAATTGTTTGACCTGGAGGGATGTACTTGTGATAGACAACATCTTTTCAATCAAAAAACACAGTTAACATGGTTTAGATCTTGCCGCGACTTTTCCACGCCTTCTTCAGGGGTAGAGACCCAGATGAATGGATAACTGGGCCTTTAATTCTGGATCATAGCCCTAGACCCATTAGTCATCTCCAGCATGACCTCCTTGAGGAAATCTGATTCATTGGTAGTGATTTGAGTCAAGTCAGTAGCAACTGCAGCGCAGTGTTGCTTCTGCCCTGGTAGCAGAAGCCATGGAACAAATTTTGCCACAGCATGTTTCATGCCAAGATCCTGTGCCAAAATCAAAATACTGATTCTCAGAAACAATAGTTTTTGGAATCCCTACATCAGCGTCTAGTTCTTGCGCTGTCAGTTGCCAGTGTTCATTGATTACAGCCCCTACACATGCAGCATTCTCAGGCGTTCTGTTTGTTGCAGGCCTTTCAGAACATGAATCACTTTCAACAGATTCTCCACCATCTTTGAAGCATTTATGCTACACCCATTTTTATTTGTGCTGTACTCATTGCATCACCCCTGAAAGCCTTCTGAATCACCTGAATAGTTTCCGTGGAGGACAGTTCAAACTTAACGCAAAATTTGATGCAGATTCGTTGCTCTACTCAGTCATTTTGAATGCGATGGCCACCCAGTGCACATGCTCACTCAACAGCATCTACCGCTCCCACAGACTAGTGCAGTGAAGTCATCATTGTTCATGCATGTGCATTCCAGTCCACTCTTCTTAGCTGCCAGGTTACATCCATGGTTACATGGATGTTGCGTAAACCATGGTTCTTGTTATATTAACAATGGTTGGGCTTTTTCCAGACAGATATGTATATACACACACAAACACATACATAATTCATAAATATATTTCTCGTTACTGCTGGGTGTACTGGGGGTTCTAATTCATATACATATGAATTAGAAAATTAGTTCAAGGAAAAATATGAATGGGATGAATGGGGTAATAAAATAGAGCATAACTGGAGGAAGCTGACTGCTCAGAGAATTAGGAGAAAAATATTTTGCTAGAGAGAACAACACATGTAAAATTCTTAATTTATTTTGCCATTTATGTGACTTTTTTAACCTGGGTAAAAAACTGGGTAAATGGTGACATCACCACACTGGGACAGGCTGGGACTGATTAGTCCTTGCTTATTTTGCAAGGACTCAGAGAAAGAAAGAGATTGAAAAATTGGAAATTTTCTTTTAGAAATCTTAAATTTAAGATTCCCATTAGTTGTAGAAAAAGACATGTGAAGCAAAAAATATTGTGTATGAGATAGGAACTCAGTTTTTATACAGTTCTGTGTATTTTTGAAAACTAATATTAGACATGTCATCAACATTAAAATGAGCTGAATAGCTGAGAATCATTACTTCTAAGGGTTGAATAGAATATGCTGAGGGGGGAAATCATTCTGTGAACTATAATAAAGATACTAAATTTCTTAGTTCCCTTTTTACATGGAAAATGGACATTCACTCCTTGAAAATATCTGAGTACCTAGCACATAAATTTTGTTTATTATACCATTTTAAAAAGTCTGTAATATACATAAAAACACTTGTTTTTCTAAGAAATCTATTAGTGGACAAATGGTCCATATAAAATATATTATGTATGTGACACCAAACACTTGATCATTACAGAGGTTTATTTTTCACATTTATTGTTTAAAATTTAAAATATTTATTATCAACAATTTACTGAATTTTAAGAGTATGTGTCATGGTTAGACAAGTACCATTATACCTAAATTTTCCATACTTTCCCAAAGTGTGTAAAATTTACCTAAAAAGCTTGTAGTTTTTATTGAGATTGTTCTGAATCAATTCAGAAAAAGAAACCAAGTGACAAGAATTATATTTTTCCCTCTTGACTCATCTTAGTTTCTGCATTATTTTCTGCTTGATTATAGTTGATGATGTACTTCTAAAATATTTTCATGGACATGAATTCCACTATGTAACTTTAAGTTATGCCACTCTTTGCATTTCTTTTTAGGGTTTTGTTCTTTACAAAAAGTAAATTGCTTTAAAGTGCAAAAATACAAACTTACATAAGGCAAATGATATTCCCAATAAGGTAAATTGCATATAATGTAAATCGCAGCCTTTGGCAGAAATACGGTGTCTGAGACTCCAGAACAACTTACAGTGCAGCCTTGTTCAGTGCCAAGGAGACATTTACTGCACTCAGCTAGTGGGCCCTGAAGTATGGATAAAGTGAAGTTCTGTCATAATTTAAGAAACCTCAGATAAGAATGCATCGGTTAGGGGTAGCTCCAGTCAAGACAGTGGATAGGTAAATGTGGCACTCTCATCCACCCACAACCATATCAAAATTCCCACTAAATTACAAAACAACCATTATTAAGAATCACCTGAAATCTAGCTGAACCAAAGTCCTACAACTAAGGTTGTAAACAAGAAGCCACATCAAGACTAGAAGAGATGGAGACACAGAAAGGGCTGGTCCCACACCCATGTATGCTGGTTAAAAATCAAGGCGGGTATCTCAACTGTGGAGGCACCCACCTGAGGAGCTAGCATCCTCAGCCCTGTATCAGCCCCCAGTAAGGGTACCAGTACTAGGAAAAGAAGTTACCATAACTTTTGACTGTGAAGACCAGCAAGAATTGTGACTGGCTGAGACAGAGGGCTTCTGGAGTCCTGGGTATCCCTCTTAAAGGGCCCACAGACTTACCCTGGCTCACTCTGAGCTCCAGCACTGGGGCAGCAGCTCGAAAGGCACGAGGGACATATGGAGAGGAACTGAATGGTGTGGCTTCAGGGTGAGGGCTGAAGGACCAGCTTTCTCCCAGACAGAAGTTCTGACAGAGGCCATTGTTCTTTTCTGAGCACGCCACCCACCAAACTAGCAGACTGACACCATATCTGATTCTCCATCAACCTAGCTAACTTTATTTACCCTACCCCGTGATTCCCTGAGACCCTGTCCCCAACCAAACTTGTGGGTGCACCCAAACAATTTCCAGCGACTCTCCCATAAAACAACCTGTCTTTGCTAATGCTATGGACTTTCCTAAAATCTCCCAAAGGTTTACAAACCCCAAACAAGCATTAATTACCCTTGATGTGCCCTGTACTCCTTGCTGAGTGGTCGCAGTACTGGCACTAGTGGTAGCAGGGCAGGGCTTGGTTCGCTGCTTGGCCTCTCCTAGACATCTCCAAGCCCAGCACAAGCAGCAGCCACCTATAGGTCACTTTGTAGCTCATGGCGGGTGGCTCCAGCCAGGACACAGATGGCAGCTGACTTTGGTGTGAACCTCCTGAGAGGCCACACAGCCACTGTACCCAGTGACCAGCTTCAGACAATGCCTGAGCACCACATAACCACCTCCATCAGTGACACACTCCAAGGGCAAACTCTTTGGACAACAGAGCTCTGTTGAATTGAGTCCTGTTCTGTGAGGTCAGCCCCTGCGGGACAGCTCATCCAAAATGGTCACAACTAGTCCTCACCACCTGTCATTTACTGGAAGTAAATCCCTCCCATTCATGTGCCAACAACAATCAAGGCTCAACTAAGATAAGAGGGTACATACAACACACACAGGGGACATCCCTATAAAGGCCAGATTGGGTCACCAGGAAGCTGCACACTGGGCTCTAACATTGGTTATAAAGATGCTCAATGATCTCAGTGAGAAATTCAACAAAGAGAAAGGAAACATAACAATGAAGATAGAAAACATAAAAATGAACCAGTCATAAATGGATAAATAAATACACTAACTGAAATGAAAGATACATCACAAGAATAAACAGTAGAGTGGATGAGGCAGAGTATCAGATCAGAGATTTAGGAGATAAGGAGGCAAAAAACACACATTCAGAACAGCAAAAAGAAAAAGAATAAAAAATATTAGGATAGTTTAAGGAGCCTCTGGGACAACCTCAAGCATACCAACATTGGCATCATAGGGGGTGCCAGAAAGAGAAAAGAAAGAGCAAGAAATTGAAAACTATTTGAAAAAATAATGAGCAAATTTCCCTAACTTGGTGAAATAAATAGATGTACAAGTTCAGGAAGCACAGGAACTCCTAAACAAAATGAACCCAAAGAAACCCACACCAAGACACATCATAATTAAAATGCCAAAGGTTAAATATAAAGACAGAATCCTAATAGAAGCAAGAGAAAAGTAGTTACCTACAAGGGAGTTCCTATAACACTGTCAGCTGATTTCTCAACAGAATCTTTGCAGACCAGTAAGGATTGGCAAGAAATATTTAAAGTGATGAAAAGTAAGGACTTATAACAAAGATTATTCTACCCAGAAAAACTATCATCTAAAATTGATGGCCTGGCTGGTGTGGATCAGTGGGTTGAGTGGGTTTTGATCCTGTGAACCAAAGAGTCATTGGTTCAATTCCCAGCCAGGGCACATGCTTGGGTTGCAGGCTGGGTCCCCAGTAGGGGGCACATGAGAGACAACCACACATTGATATTTCTCTCTCTCTCTTTCTCCCTCCTTTCCCCTCTCACTAAAAATAAATAAAACCTTTAAAAAGTAAAAATAAATAAAATAAAATTGATGGTTAGATAAAGAGTTTCCCAGACAACAAAAAGCTAAAAGAGTTCATCACTACCAAACCAATATTAGGATAAATGTTGAAGGATCTTCTTTAAGAAAAAAAAAATTAAAGATATGAATAATAAGATGGCAATGAATACATATCTATTAAAATTACTTTAAATGCAAAAGGGTTAAATGCTGTAATCAAAAGACATACAGTGGCTGAGTGGATAGTAAAACAAAATCTTTGCATATGCTATTTACAAGAGTCTCTCTTCAGTTTGAAAGACACACACAGACTGAAAATAAAGGGATGGAAAAAAATATATTCCATGGAAATGAAAACAAACAAAAAAGCTGTGGTAGCAATTCTTATAGTAGAAAACAAAGTACTTTAAAACAACTGTTATAAGAAGAGACCAAGAAGTACTCAGCAATTTCGCTTCTGAGTATTTCCTTGAATAAACCCAAAACATTACATTGAAAAGGCATATACACCATACATTCATTGCAATTTTCTTTACAATAGCAAAATATGGAAGCAACCTGTGTCCATCAAGAGGCGGGTGAATATAGAAGTGGTTCGTATAATAATGGAATATGACTGAACTATAGAAAAGAATGAAATCTTTCATCAGCAACAACATAGATGGACCTAGAGGATACTAGGCTGAGTGAAATGTCAGACACAGAAAGACAAATGCCAAATGATTTTACTTATATGTGGAATCTAAAATACAAATAAATGAAAAAGCAGAACAGAAACAGGCTCACAGAAAGATACAAAGAACATTTTGACAGTTGTCACGTGGGAGGGGGGATTGGAAGTTCAGTGAAAAATGTAAAGGGATTAAGTACACATTGATGTTACCGAATAGTCATGACGATGGAAGGTGCAGCTTTGTCTCCTCTTATAGCATTTGTTTTAAAGTATATTGTTTTCTGCTATGAGGAATGTAGTCGATATTGTGGTAGTAACTACATATGATGTTGGATGGGTACTAGATTTATTGAGGTGATCACTTTGTAAGTTATATAGATGTCTAATCACTATATTGTACACCTGAAACTAATATAACATTTCACATTAACTATAATTGAAAAAATTAAATATTAATAAAAATAAATGCATCATTTAGTTATATCAATGATATGTAAAAAGTGATCTCAAAATGTCAGTGGCAAGTTGCCATAAGTTTATTTCTTACCTACGGGTGTCCAGGTCAGCTGGGGATACCTCTGCTTCCTAATGTCTATCAGCTCAGTGTGCCTTTTCTGTGCTTTTTATCCTACCCAAGGACTGGTAGGCCAGAACTTGAAAAGACAACAAGTCTCATCACGGAAGCACATCTCAAGTGCTTTCTGGCATCAATCTGTTGGTTATTTCAACCACCAAGAATTTTCTATGCAAGACCTAAAGCATGTTGCCAAAAACACTTTTGTTACTCTCTACTTCTTGAAAACTTCTCTGATAGACCCAGTGTGGAGATCTTTCTCTGTTGATCTCCTGAACCAACTATTGTCTAAGCAACTTGACAAAAGATGTTTCATAACTGTTTCTATAAGGTAAATCCTTTTAAATGTGTAATTTTCTCTCATGTTTAAAAGCTATACCAGTGATTCCTTTCCCAATTTCTATCACATGTTCTGTATGAGGCCTTAAATAAAATCAATTCTTGTTGTTGATGATGGAAATTATATAGGATAGTAATGATTTTTGGAACCAGACGGCTTTGGTGTGTGATTCTGTTTATCAATAGTGTATCCATCAACATAATTACATAATCTACATTATGTGTGCTTTAACACAACTAAGATGTATTATTGGCTTCATGCCCAATGCAGTTCATATGGGGCTCATTATAATTATTTAGGTACCTGGAATGACGGAAGCTTCATCTTGGCCTAGTTTCACCATGGTAGATGAAAGAGCATAGCAAATTTTGTCCTGGCTCCTAACTTACTCTCCCAGTTGGAAACCTCAACATACTACTTCTGCTTAACTTTTATTAGTGAAAGCAAGTTATGTGGTGACACCTAACTAAAAGGAGATGAGTAGTACAATCCTACCACATTCCCAGAAGCAACAACACAAAATAAGAATCCTTATTATACATTTTATACAGAAGGAGGAAAATAGGACTTAAGACTGTAGAATAACTTCTATAGCCACACAGTTACAAAATAACCAATTTGGAATTTAAATGCATACTTTGAAGACATGAGAAACTGAGCTTTAAATCATAACATCTTACTATCAATCCATGTGAAATTGGTTCTGTGGCAGAGAATACATGCTGACAAACATTGTTTCATATCCCCCTCCCTACTGCAACTTCTAGTTATGATGATGAGGTTTTGTAATATAAAAATTAAATAGCAAACAAACAAAGACATGCTGCTTCTCTCAGCCTTTGTGGTGTTCAGGTCTACCTAAAAAATAAAACCTAAGAGACCTTCCTAGTGGTAATAAATATATCATGGGCCATAATCAAAGATATTCCCATTATCAGTGGTGATATTAACTAAGCCTAAGAAACCATTATATAAATCCAAAATATCAATTCCTTCATGAAAAAATAACTTTTATACGAAACAGAATATTTCTATATATATAGCAAAGCCATTTTCCTTCAGTTGGCTGGCCCAAAGTATAATTAGATTGCTATGTCAACACAGAATCAAATAGGAGCTAAATCTTTACATAATGGCATCAAGCTAATAATCCCAGTTTAGAAAAGAAATGTTCTTGCTTATTTAAAAGATTTTATTTACTTATTTTTAGACAAAGAGGAAGGAAGGGAGAAAGAGAGAGAGAAACATCAATGTGTGGTTGCCTCTCATGTACCCCCCACTGGGAAACCTGGCCCACAACCCAGGCATGTACCCTGACTGGCAATCGAACCAGCACCCATTTGGTTCACAGGCTGGTACTCAATCCACTGAGCCACACCAACCAGGGTGATGTTCTTGCTTATTAATAAAGGCACTTGAAGTTCATTGCTTACAACCCTTTGTATCTTCTCATCATCACTAATTATTTTGTTATTCCTCTTACAGGACAGAGGGAAATGGAGACTACCACCTTTTGTCTTATGATACTTTTGTTTTGAGATCTGTTCAGAAATAGCTTTCTTTAGATGCATATTTACATTCAATCTGATTATTAAGTTTATTAGGCCTTAGAGTTGTTCTTTAATATCACATTTTATATCTTTGCTTTACTATATTTTATGTAGTTTTTAAAGTTTAGCTTACAGAAGAAAATAGTTTTCCTTTAAATGTAAATTTATCAGTATACTCTCATATATGATAACTATAATGATGATGATATTAAAATAGATTTAAATATTGCTTCAGAATTACTTCCAGGGGCTTTGACTTCAGTGGAAAAATATTGTGCCAATATTTGGAGTAAAATTATATATTCTCCTCTAGTTGTTCCTCTTTACTTTAAGATTGCTTATAGGTAATTTGTAAGATAGTTCCCCAGACTAGGTGAGAGTATCACTATGCAAGATGTAGCTTGAAAAGTAAGTTGGCATGCAAGTTGGAAATTAAAAACAAAAAGAGTGTTAAGACAATTGGGAAAGAGGGACATAGTTTTTAATCTTTTCAAATATTTTGCCTATTTTCTATCTCTATCCTGACTATGGTATTCAAAAGTGTCTCATATTTTTCCTGTTGCTGTATACATTATCTCCCCCTTCCAGGTTATAAGGTTATGAAGATGAAAGATTGAAGGAACCATGTCCTCAGACATCTGCAAAATATTTGTTAAGACTTGTTGATATGGCTATATATCAAGACTATTTTTAACTGCATAATTAGGAAAATAGAGATTAGGGTTGATCTTTCTTTTGAGGAAAGGAAAATATTTTCAGTAAACTCTTTTCTTTATTTAAGGAAATACCTGCTCTTCAAGGGCAGATAAGAATTTTTTTCTTTACGTTTTATTTTTCTTTTAAGTCTAATTTTTCCTTTCTCCTGGAGTTACTCTACTAATTATTCTCCACTCTGTTGGAAGATAGTCACATAAAAGCTAGTGTTATTAGGAGGAAAGAAAAGTTATTAGAACAGGAAAGGGCAAAAACGAGAAAGAGCTAGTATTTTTTGAAATCAATTGATTTGCACTTTGTTTTTTACCTCTGAATACCAATTTCATAGAACCTTAGGTTTAGAAATTTTGACAAACTCTTGGTGCCATGGACAATTTTAGTTTCATATATACCGTTTAACCTGCTGTCCATTCTAAAAGTCATCTTTCTTAATCATAAATCTGACAACATAACACCCCTGTTTAATATCCTAGAACGGTTTTATTGTCCCCAGGATAAATAACTCCTATGCATTTTACCAGTATAAGTCATTTTTTCAACCATCCCTCATTTCTTTCCAACCATACAAAATAATTTTCATTTATCTTATTTCCTCTCACCCTCAATTTTTATACATGATTTTCCCTTTAAAAAATATCTCCTCCTAGCTTTTTCCTTGGATTACTCAAACTTACTCCTTTCTGGTCTAAATCCAGAAATCCTAAGGTGATGGAAGTCACTAGAAAACCTCCCTGTTTAGTACCAAAACACCCCATCCCACGGCTCACACACTGAGTAGCCTGTTTACTAATCAGTTAATGTCACTAGACATTGAATTTCCTGGATAGGATTGTACCTTATTTATTACTACGTATCTAGGGCCTAGAACAATGTGCATAGATGATTCAATAAGTTCAATATATCTCAATAATACATTCTGTTTGGGAAAAACTGCAATTCTGGGTTTCTATGATTAATTAATGCCACAATGAATTGTATACCAAATAGCTTTACCAAAAAAAAAAAGAAGAAGAAGAAGAAAGAAAAAAAGCTACAGCCTGGAATACTTAGAGATACCAGAGCTGTCTAATTGGTCTATATGGCCAGTACAATCCCTTTTTCTACCTCTGAAAGCATTGTATTTAAGCAAAATCTGATAAGAAAATCCACAACAGAAAACTGTAAGTTGAGAAAATTCAAAAGAGTCGAAGGAAATAATGAGACTTAGATGAGAGGAACAAGATAGAGAGGGGCCAAGAAGGGGTGTTGGAGTGCATTTAGAAATGATGTACATTTGACCCCACTAAGGTACTTCTGAAAAAATTTACTATAAACCTGTCTACTCAGCTGTGTGCAGAGCCAAGTAATAGAAACAAAGTATAGACCCAGATCAATTATTGTAGCTAGATTTCATGGAGTAAAGACTTTCCTTATTAGAGTGGACAATGATATCAATATTTGTTCATGCGAACGCTACCTGAAACTCCAGCATTAGGCTTCATACAACCATGCATCCCTAAGCCTGACACTCACAGGCATGGTCTTTATCTAGATGTTGCTGTTTATCTACGTCTACCCTTGCTTGTAATAGAAGCTCTTTCCACATAGGGTGAGTGTGTGTGTGTGTGTGTGTGTGTGTGTGTGTGTGTGTGTTTCTGTATGTACTTAATGAAACAATTATGATTGTCAAATCTCAAGTAAGAATGTCAGATATTGGTACAAATCAAAGGAGAGCCTTCAAATGTCAATCCTGAATCTAAGTTGTTTCACCTGATATTTGACATTCAAGATTCAGCTGTGAATGCTTCAGACAAATGGTCTAGCTCATTGCCCTTACTTTATCACTGAAATTGAAATAAACTGTGTTCTTAGGTAATTAGGAAAAAAGCTATAAAACAATGAAACACTAATTGTATTTCTAAATTACAACTGAACTGATCATAAATTGTTACCGAGATGATGCACAACAATAAACAGAAACATTTTTTCTCTGATATCATTTTATTATTTTTATTTTTTTTAAGATTTTATTTATTTATTCTTAGAGAGAGGGAGAAAGAGGGAGAAAGAAAATACACTCAATAATCTTACCAGTTTTTCCTTCTATATATGCATATTTTATGATACTGATTTTTATCACACATTAAAAGACACATTAATGTATGAAAGAAACACCATTCAATTGCTTCTCCAATGCCCCCAAGTGGGGACCTGGCCCACAACCCAGGCATGTGCCTGCCCTCCTGACCAGGAATAGAACCAGCAATGTTTTGGTGGGCGCTATGATGGTCAGTCCACTGAACCACACCAGTCAGGGCTTTTTTCTCTGACTCCAAATTAGGTTACCAAAAAAAATTTACAAAAGGACAAGAGTTATAATGTAGACACTCTCTACAGACTCATATTCAACTTCCTTCCCCACCCTCCGCTAGGGCTTTTACTCTTCCCCTAAATGTCAATGAGCTTAATTTCTAAATCTCTTGTGCTGCCGAATCTTCATTTTATCCTGTTTAGTTTCTCAAAGAGGCTATGATAATTTTTTATATAAAAGTATTTATATTATTTTTCTGCTTTAATTCACAATAAACCCATTTGTAGAGTATCTGCAAAATACATAAAAAATATGGAAGAAAGAAAATACACTCAATAATCTTACCAGTTTTTCCTTCTATATATGCATATTTTATGATACTGATTTTTATCACACATTAAAAACATTATGTATCTTATGATATTTTCTCTTTTAAGTATTTTCAAATAATAATTTTTAATGGTACATATTTTCCATTCAATGGATTTATCATATTTTGTACATTCCCCTGTTATTGGACTTTTATATTGGTTTCAATTCTTTAATACGAAGGCATTAAATTATATATATATATATCTTTATTACTTGGAGATTTTAAAGCTTATATGTCAATAAATTGAATTTCTTGGCCAGAATATACATATTTTAAACCATTTAATACATTTTGTATATCCTTTGTCTTAAATTTAATGATGGTGGATATTGCTAAATTTATACATGGGATTGCCCAACTCACACTATCTTTCCTCATAAAAGCTGGATATAAATTTAAGTTTACATAATGAATGTGAAAAAATGCACCCAACTTCTTTGTCATATTTATTAATAATTTATATATCTCTGTATTTTTTCTGTTTATATCTTGCAACCAGATTTGAATTGGACTTTTATTTATTTTAATCAATTAAAGTCTTGATATATTAATACTATTATTATATTTTGGATTACCTACTATTAACTAGTATAATATTTCTCTGCTCAATGTACTCTTTTATGTATTAGAGTTTGGAAGCCTGAGAACTGTATTTCCCAGAATGTCTGCCAGCATGCTATTGAGTTAAATTGTAGCAATGTGAAACAGTCATGCAAGATTTGGAAGGCGGAACAAAGAGAAACCATTGTTGCTTCTGCCTAAGTAGGGTAATAGGCATGTGGTCTCCAGCAGACTACAGACATGAAGTGTCACCCAAGGTTTCAGAATACCCTCTTACAAACTGCCTGTTTTGTTTCCATAGACAGTTGATATTGCAGGGAATGGTATCCGGTGCTCCCTGCCCTTCCTGATTCCCTAAACACTGCCAGAATGTGTTTCATTCTCCCAGCCCCTCAGATCTCTTACACCGAATCCTACTTTGCTTGTAGTAAATCTTATATTTTACTGCATAAATTTATTGATATATATAAATATTTGCCTCAAATGATTCTTATTTTATTTTTTGCCTTTTCAGTTATGTTAATAATTTCAAGAAAGTTTTATATATTTTACATGTGTACAAACTTAGCACATCATTTTTTCATTGAAACTTCTTTGTTGAAAATATTCTTAACAGTACACTTTTTTTTGCGCACAGTACAAACATGTAGTTGTTTGAGTTGAAGCATTTGAAATAAATTAGCTAAACTGATACCTCATCACAATGGTACACTTTGAAATACTTTGTATGAAGAAAGGCTATTATATAGTACAACCATCAAAATAAGGAAATTAATATTAATATATTATACTATTTAATTCTTAGACTTCATATAATTTTAACCTGTTGTCTCAACAATGTCCTTTAGAACAGAAGATTCCCAATCCAGAATCATGAGTTGCATTTATTTCTTTAGTCTACTCAAATTTTAAATTGTAGAGACTAAAGAGGTCAGCTTCTTGGACGATACAAGATAGAAGCATGAAACTGAAATAAATCTTTATTTAAATGTGCATTTGTCCTCACTATTTATGAAACTTCCCGCATATCCTTTGACATGGGCCTAATCCATGTTTGGACTTTCTGTTACAGTGTTCTTGAATTTTGCCATCCAGTAGATACTGGTGTCTGGTTTGATTAATACTTTGTTTCTGTGTATAAGCACTATGACAGAATTGAATGTATTTAGGAATTTCTAGACATTCTAATGGTAACAATGTAGATTCTCAGTATGTTATCTTTCTGGCTTCTAGATTTTTTTAGTACATAATATACTTTAATTAGAAGTCTTGGTTCAATATTGATATCCATTAATTATCTTAGTGTGACAAAAGCCTTTGTAGTTGTACAAGGAAAGCCATAATCAACAAAGAAAAATTCACTTGATTTTGCCAAAGAAAATTAGAAAGTTCTGAAGTTCAGAAAATATCATAAACCATATTAAAAAATAAAGGCAAATAGGAATAACAGATGTATCAGATATGATATTATAAAAAGTTAATACACCTTAAAAGTAGACATGTAATTCAAGGTAAATAAATAAATGTATTCAGTGAATGTAAAGAGAACTTCAAATCGATATTAAAATAGCAGTATTTTAGTAGTAACAACATAGTGTATATCATTCATTAAATTCTTAATATATTTTAGATACCATACTAATTTTTACCATTTAAACATCATAGCCGATGTAACTATTATTATAAAACCTACTTTATAAATGATAAACCTGGGACATTATATTGCCCACAGTTATTTATTGGTAGAGTTGGATCACAAATCTAGGGCTGATAAATTCCAGTACCACAATGATCTTAATAATTCTGCTACAGAAATGTAATTTAACACATGAATGAAATGCCTTTAAAAATTTTGTCCAGCACATTAAAAAAGAATCAGTAGTGTTCAGAATTGGCCAAAAAATACAGAAACAGACTTTTCTTTAACACTGTCAAGTGAAATTGTAAAGTGGTAAAAACTTTTTGGAGGATGATTTGAGGAACTTATATCAAAAGATTTAAAGGGTGATTTAATTGATTTAATTGATTAAATTGATTAATCTTAGATTTAAAATCTAAGATTATAACCAGTGAAATTGTTAAAGATTAATCTAGAATTGTATTCATTAAAGCATTATTTATTAACAAAAAAACAAGTAAAATTCAATTAAGTATGGTATAATAAGATATTTATACATTAATCTTGCTAATCTATTCACATTTGTGTTTTAGAAAAAATATTTCATATCACAAAATGTTTCAGTGTTTTTAAGAGAAAATAATTACAAAACGTAAACTCAATTATATATCTGCACACACAAAACATATATGTATGATCCAAAAACTTGAAGACTGCACCCTCAAAGCCATTTGTGCTTATCCAAGAATGGTGGCATTATAAATGAGTTTTACATTTTTTTTTCTTCCTTTCTGGTGTTCTGCTGAAGAGGTGGGTAGTCTGAGATCACAGATGGAAAACTGCAGTATTTTGAAGTGGTTACATGGGGATTTCGTATATCTGAACCTGTATTTTGAAACTTGTCTTGCTTCGCTGTTTCATTTTCAGAAGCAAATTCTCACCAAATTTCTTATTTGCTCAATCCTGGAGCTTTTACACACATGCTGTATTTTCTGTATTAGAAAGGTCTTCAATTTATCTGATCTCTTGGAGAAAGCATGAAAAAGCATTATTTACTAAAAAATATATTTGGATACCATTATTTTAAAATTATCCTCATAATTATTAAGTGACTTTATTCTAATCCTAATTTGAAGTGAATTATGTAAATATTTCATCAGCTACTCAGTTACAGAAAAATTTAAAAAATCTAGGTGAAGGTATACAATTGAACAGAGGATACAGTAAAAATCTTCACCTGTAGGTAGATTTGCTGGTGCCATTCAAGAAAAATTCTCTTGAGTTTTTGCTCCAAGATCTGTCTTCCACAAAAATGACCTTCTCACACTCTTTATAAAATTATGTTATACTCTTAAAATGGGAGAATTTTGTATATACAAATTATACTCCAATAAAGCTGTTTAAAAAGAAAAAAACAACAAACCCTGGTCATTATGTTCTTGGGTAAATTTTTAAAGTTAATATGTGTTTGAGAAGGAATAATGCATTAGTTTAGAGAACATAAATTGGCAACTCACTTAGTTTACTCCCTGATTGGCTCTAATGCCAAATAAAAGGGAGAGAAATGCTCATGACTAGAGCTGTGTTAAAGATCCATTTGTGCTGCTTCCCACTTTTTACCTGGGGCAAATCTTTCTCCATGGACACACTGCCTTCCCGTCTAAATTAGGTTCTCCCAATACTATGTGCCCCTGAGAGTGAAAACTCTTGATTTATACCTGGTTTGAGCAGCTGTGACAGCTATTTTATTCAATATTAAGCCCCACAGTCAATCATGCATAATAGAAATAAAGCCTATATAACTTATTGAGATACAGGAGAGCCAATTACTTCTTTTAAGCAGACAGAGCTTGCAAGCGAGTAAAAGGCTGCCATTTTTGAATGGCCTTATATCTTAAAAAATATATTTTACCTTAGTATTGAAACTGCTCAGGTACTTTGCAAGTTTTACAAAATTATAATAATGGAGAATGGAGGACCTTTTTGAAGAATCCATATAAAGTTAGAGGCATACAGATTTTATGGAAAAAGAGCATATTCAATAAAGCATTGTTATGACTTCCATATTAGAAGAGGTAAAAAGAACGAGAAAAAGGATGTCATCTGATGGACATATACAGATGTTTTTGAATTCAATAACTAGAGTGTATATTTTTCCTAAGTTTTGTCAAAGTTATGTAAATTTATTTAAAAGTCTTTGTGCAAATTATAATGAGAAGGTCTATCAGAAGCTCTAGATTTGTCAGCTTATCCTTATTGAGCTATTATTCTAAATCTATATTTGAGATTGCGGTAAAGACTTCTAACATGCCAAAAAATCATTCAGCTCCCAGACATTTTGTAAAATCTTGGTGGGCACAATACAAAGTTTTTTAAATCTGTAAGGATGAGAGTCCCAAAGAAATGTAGGACCAGGGGTAGGCAATCGCCCAAGTTAGGGTAGTAAATGAAAGCTTCATAATTACAGACTTTAAACCAGTTTTTAAAAGATAGGTTGTATTTGTATAGGAGAACAGGAGCTGAAAGGGTTCATTGGATAGATATTTAATATAAAACAAAAACAAATTATGTTTGAAGCATTGTTATTCTTCACTAAAATTTTGCTCCTAATCTCATTTCATATAGTATATATTGAAATTTATAATTAAATATTTAAATAAATAGCAATTTAAAATTTTCATAATCTGTAAGATTGTCTCAGTGAAAGCATACCTTTACTATTGAAAAAGATGATATTATATCAAATAAAAATTAATTATGGGATCCATATTCTTACTACATCACAGTTACACTTTTTAAAGAACAATATTGACTTTTAGGTTACCCATGTGGATTTCCATGTGTTTTTCTTTTTTTGGGGAAATTTTTGTTTTTTCTCAATTTTGGATCTCAAGAAAAAAGTTAGTTGAGAAATCAGGAATGTGAGTATTATGCAAGAATTAAAGCTTAATAGTCAACATGGAGCATTACTGGTTTGAAGGAAGAAAGCTTATGAGGGTAAGGCCGCCATTTCCAGAAGCAGGCAGAAGAGAAGCCACCGTCACCTCATCCGTCAGTCTCACCTATAGATGTTGCCATGTTATAAGCGTGTGTTGTTTTGGAACATAATTTTTGCTACTGACTCCATTTGAGTTCATTTCTGTGATTCAGCAAATTCAGTGTTTCTACAGATTTGCAGATATAGGGAGAATTAATTCTCGATCTCACTACTTTTTATGTATTGTTTCAACACCTGTGTATTTGATTATGTCGATATATTATATGACCTTCTCTTACTGAAAGCAATGTGAAAGTCTGAGGAATAGTTTAATTTATCATGGGATATTTACATTTCATCCAAATATTTAGTTATTTATTTTAAGTGTATGTTTTTCTGTCATCTGGAGATTTCAATGTTCTCAATTCATATGTTTATAAAAGTGGGTTTAGGAAGAAGCAAAAAACTCTAAGAATTATAAAAACTATGCTTTTTGATTAGTGTACAAGAATGATTTATCACTCAAATCAAACTACATTTAATAACCTTGCTTGTCTTGTAAAAATTGGCACTTCATTTATATTTCACATTTCCATTTTCAGAACCCTAAAGCAATCTGTTTTCAGAAGAAGATCAAGGAGGAAGAATACTGTCTTCAGCATCATCCTGATTTCAAACCTAAAATTACATTTGCCCTGGATTCTAGAAAACACATTTTTTAACTAACAAAATGCTCCATCTAGTAAATTACCTCTGATTCCATAGTTATTTTTCTAGTGAATATTAGGAAATTTGAGAAATTGTGACTCATAGGTGACATAAAGTGATAGTTAAAAGTGTATACTTATTTTATTTCTTTCCTTTTATTATTTTTATTGTTTATGAAATTATAGTTTTTCCTGCTTTTCTTTCTTTTCCTCACCTCCCCCCAGCCCCACACTCTCTCCTCCTTAAGTCAATCCCCATATTGTTTTATATATTTATGCCTCTGTTTCTATTCTGTTTATTAGTTTATTATGTTCATTAGATTCTACATATAAGTGAGATGATGTGATATTTGTCTTTCGCTGACTGGCTTATTTTGCTTAGAATAATATTCTCCAGGTCCATCCAAGCTGTCACAAACTGTAAGAGTTTCTTCTTTTTATTGCTGCGTAGTATTCTACTATATAAATGTGCCACAGTTTTTTTATCCACTCATCTAGTGGTGGGACTTTAGTCTGTTTTCATATCTTGGCTATTATAAATAACACTGCTATGAACATAGGGAGGTTGTGTGTGCGTGTGTGTGTGTGTGTGTGTGTGTGTGTGTGTGTGTGTGTGTAATATATATATAATTGGTGTTTCAGGGTTCTTAAGATATATTCCCAGGACTTGAATTGCTGGGTCAAAATGGAGTTTCATTTTTAAATTTTTTGAGGATACTCTATATTGCTTCTACAGTGGCTATACCAGACTGCTTTCCCACCAAAAATACTAGGTTTTTGACTGTATTAAAAACAGTGAAAAAATGGTAACAACTTTTACTAGAAGTCCATGCAATACTCTAAAAAATAATTCAGGAAGTAAACATGACTTATAGATTTACTAATAATCATGTGACAATCTCCACATGATTAATGTATTGCTTTCTTAATATCATACTAAAAACTAATAATTTGTGTGGAGTAAGCAACTATTTCTAATATATGTTGTACAAAGAAAAGTACATGAAACCTCTGTGAAATGTAGCCTCGCTCAGTGTTTATTAGAGAAAGGAGTGAGGTAAGGACGTGGATCAAGCAGTTGTTCACATTGCCACTGGCGGGAAATCAAAGCTGTAGTGCCATTCATCTTAAATTTCCATAAGTGATTCTTTACATAACAGGCGCATGCAAACTCACCTGTTTCCTGCATTCAAAGGTAAACACACTAAAAACAACATTGCTTAGCAGAGCTGAAATGTTTTTCCGAAGATGTTTGCAATAAACAAAAATGGCCTACCTGATACAACTATGGGCCCAACTTTCAAACTCAAAACAAGTCAGATGATAGCAAACTTGAAGAAAGTAAGAACAGTAAGAAGAAAGTGTAAAGAGAAGAATAGTAAGAAGAAAATGTAAAGAAACAGTAAGAAGAAAAAGGAGGGTAAGACTGAGGGTGAGTAGGGTGGGGGAAAGTGGTAACAGGAAAATGGAGATAACTGTACTTGAAGAACAATAAAGAAAAATAAATAAACTGTAAAATCAAAGAATGACTATTATAAGGCAGTTACTGTACATAGTAATTTATTTTATTATCTAAAGTGTAAAAGTAATGCCAACAAGTCTTCCATAATAGAACAATCATAATATAAGTCATTCCAAGTAACCTAAAATGTTAGGCACATGAAGGAAAAAATTTCTTTTCAATTGTCCTTTAACTATCTGAAATAATAGCCTAGAAAACTAGCGAGGGTATTCATTCCACTTGACTTTGCAGAGAGGTTGTCATTGTGCTCTGTAGTCTATTTTTCCTTAATTTTTTATTAAATTTATTGGCGTGACATAATTTAAAAAATTATATAGGTTTAAAATGTACGGTTCTATATCATCTGTATTTTGCATTGAGTGTTTACCACCCAAAGTGAAATCTCTATCCATCACCATATATTTGATCCCCTTTAACTTTTACTACATCCCCACTCCTCCTTCCCTCTGATAACAACCATACTGTTTTCTGTTCTATGAGATTTTGTTTGTTTTTTTTGTCTTGTTTGTTCATTTCTTGCTTTCAGTTTTATATCCCATATATAAGTGAAATCATCCCAAGATCTGTATGGAAAAAGTCCAACCACTGTAAGGAGAACAATTTGTGCATGTTGATGTAACCTGACAGCCAAGGAGAGTGGACTGGGATGCACATGCATGAACAATGATGACTTCATTGTACTAGTCATTGGGGGCGGTAGATGTTGTTGAGTGAACATGTGTACTGTGTGGCCATCACATTCAAAATGACTGAATGAGTACAGCAATGAATCTGCATCGAGTTTTGCGTTAAGCTTGAACATTCCTCCATGGAAACTATTCTGATGTAGCCCTTGGCAACTGGTGATTGGCAATTTCATCATGACAACGTGCCCACTAATGCATCACAACTCATGAACTTGTTTTTTTGGCAAAACATCACATCACCCAGGCGACTCAGTCCCACTACAGCCCAGATTTGGCTCCCTGTGACTTCTGGTTTTTCCCAAAACTGAAATCACTTATGAAAGGGAAGAGATTTCAGACTGTTGATGAGTCAGAAAAATATGATGGGGCAGCTGATGGCAATTGGGAGAACTGTGTGAAGTCCAAGGTGACTACTTTGAAGGGGACTGAGCTGTGATTGTCCTATGTACACTGTTTCTTGTATTTTGTGTCTTCTTCAATAAATGTCTCTATTTTTTATATTACATGGCTGGATACCTTCTGGATAGACCTCATATTGTTCTTGACTTTTTCTGTCAGCGTTTTCTCTTAACTCAATGTTCTCAAGTCTGTTTATGTTGTCTGCAGTCTATTCTTGTCATGATCCTCAAGGTTCAAGGGCCCCTGAGCTAAAATATGGTTATGTTGTATTTTTACTTCTTCTGACCAGTTCCTTGTAAATTCCTAAGTGAAAACTGGCTTATTTAAGAACTTAATCTTAGTTTCTAAGTTATTTTAAGAATAAAAAGATCTCCCTCTCTCCTGACAATTATTTTCCTCGGCGATTAGGAGTTTAAACTGTGTAATTGTGGCCAAATTATCCAATCTATACGTTCCCAACTTCCTTCATTTACAATATAAGGGAAATAGAACTTTTTATTTGGCCATAATATAGATGTATTAAGATCAATTTAAGATCAGAGTTTTGTGATAATACATAGCCCAGAGTAAACATTCAATAAACATTTAGCAGTCACTGTTCTATTGTCATAGTTGCTGCTATCATTGACTCTAGATAATGGTTGCCTGTGAACTGTGGTAGAATGGAGGTAAGATCCTGTGTTGTAAATTTCCCAAGGGCCTGTGTCTAATTATCACCTCTGGATCCCTAGCAGATAGACAGTGTTTGACCCACACAGTGAGTTCTCAATAAGTATTACTTTTAACAGAACAGAACTTTACTTTCTGACCTAAAATATAATTGAGATTGTAAGCATTTTAGATCATATGGGAAGAGGAGGCAGTTGATTGACTCAAGGCTAGAACAAATGAAATGGCACCCAAGATGTATGAGTGAGAGTGGGTCACTAAGGATTCAGCACCTCTGGCAAGTCGATGGACAACTCTGGGATCTGTTATTCTACCTGCTGTTACGGCTTGATTCTTTTCCCAGCTGACATCTGAGCGCCCACTGAGAGTGAGGAAAGTAGAGTCAGAGAGTGAGTGTTAACACATAAGGAGCTTGGAGAGTTCCCAACTAATGGCAGTGAAATGTCTATGACCGAAAGTGCTCCAAGTTATTTTTGGCCATTGGGTTATATTTTACTATTAGTAGCAGAGACTAAGGTACACATTTTCTTTTATTTCCATGGCTAGGAGTAAACAAGTGCCTATTCTTTGGTGGAACACAAGTTACTGTTTCTGGAAGAGAGTCTCTAGGCAAGTGTGTCTTCTACTCTATGCTACAAGCAGTAGCTGGGCAAAAACCTGTGCATCGGTTGAAATGATCTGCACTGACCACAGGATGCTGGGCCAGAGAAACAACATTCAATTCTCTGTCAGAGTTAGGCCTTAAAACTCAAGAAATAACTCTGTAGGTAATTCCTGGCTCTGCCACTTCTCCCTTTGTAATCTGGGGAAAATTATTTTCTGGGCCACAGTTTTCTCATATGTAAAACGGGAAGAATGACAGTATCCATCTCACTAGGTTGTTACGAAAGTTAAATGAGATTATACCTGTAAAATATTTAGAACAGTGGCTGGCTTATTACAACACCCATTACGTAATAGCAAACAAATGTAACTTTTACTCTTTTCAGGAAAAATCACCTCCTAGTAAGTTGGTTACTAAGTTTCAACAAGCTGGGCAATGAGATAGGGCTCTTCAAAAGTAAAGAACACTAACTAGCCCATGTTGTACCAAAAGTCTCATTTGACACCAAGTAAAATCTGGTTCTGTATCTCAATTTACTAGTTAAATGTGAGAAGCTATACTTAAAGGACAGATAGAGAAGTTTTCAATTTCTTCCGCATCTCCCTACACCTCTAAAATAAATGCCTTTGGGTAACACATCCAGCCCTATTGAAGAATTCAATTCAGTGTTGCAGATGGCTATGATTAATCGTAATACATCCCAATTTACTTACACTAATTCTTGAGATAGTCATAGAAGCATAAACACAAACCTGAACACAGCTTTATGATCATCAAGTTCAAAATTCACATTTTAACTCTTGAAGAAATGTGCCTTTGTTTGGACTCCTTACTTAAACCCCTCTTTCTCTGTAACTTTGAGGAGTCTACAGTGGGAATCCTCATCCTTAGCCAGTGCTTACCTGAAGTATACAATCCCATTTACTTGCTCTGAGAGTGAGAATTCTAAAGGCAATTTAGGACAAGCACCTTGGCGAATGTGCTTTGGCCAAAGGCATGGTGCTTCATGTAGCTCGCTCTGACCATTGTATAAACATCAAGCACAAAGTGTAATTTTAGCAACATAAATCAATGTGAAGTTTCTTTAGTTCCAAAAACAATTAATATAGATATGAATTTATTGACCTTGAATTCTCTTAAATTTATTATTTTGTGACCTGGCACAAAAATTTTCTGGAATTTATAATATTTATGTCAATATCGTTATCTATATCTGTATCTAATTACAGCAAATTCTGAATAATTAGATCTCAGACATGACAATGCTGTAGTTTTTCATTTTAGATTTAGAATAATGTGATGCTAAAGACAAAAGTAACAAGGCATTTAATTCCCAAAGAGATGACAGAAATCCAGTTCAGCAGGGAGAGAATGTACACTCCAAGCATTAACAGAGCCTGTAGTACACATAAGGCAGAATGCTAGCCAGAGGAGATGTGGTGGCCCAGATAGTGCAAATGACAATTTTGGCCTGAGGCAAACTGCCAGCATGCTGTTACATTTTAGAATACAGGGCAGAAGGCTATCCAGGTCCTTGGCATTTTTCTAGCCTTTACTCCTGTGATTGTAAGTATATTACAGCTTCTCAGAAGGAAGATATCACATTTAATAGCACCATTCTAGAAAAGAGAGATTATAAATTTACATGCCTAGGAAATGAGAAAGGGAAATGTTTCAAATACTGAACATAGTGTTTCTATTGCTAAAAAATAAAACAAAATATCTTTGTGTGTGTACACACAACATACTAATAGCAACTCAACACAGGTTATGTCACTTATTTGTGCATGTCCAGGTATTATTTAAAAGCTTCCTCTAATCTATAATAATACATGGCAATAAAATTTCAAGATTAATGACCTAAACAATTAAAATGATGAAGAAAGGCACATATATCCTTTTAAGGCTGCTATTCAGAGGGACAGAAGACTGAATGACAAATACTTTTATTTTTCATTACATATGTGAAAATTTTCTATTTATGGTATTGATATTAGTTAAGTATTGTTTATACAAATTATTATATATGGCTCATGGCTACCATCTGTAGACTACAGTATTAACAGAAGCTCTCAATATATGTGATCTAAAATAATTAAATAATGTCATTTTGTTATGTGTATAGGTTTGTATTGCCTTGTAGAACACCAGTAGACTAGACACATGTGCACCCACCTTAAACAAATGAACTGAATTATATAGCTATAAATCACATATGCAAAACAGTGTTGTTTTTTTCCCCTCCAATGCAAGGGTGTATATTCTTGTATAAAGAAAATACTGATGTAACTGTAGTTATTTAAATAAAATGGAAGGGGAGTTATGGCTATAGCCTAAGGTATTCAAGCTTCTGTGTGAAATAGCTGCAAAATTGTCTTTTCAATTACATTGGTTTCTGCATGTAATACTGTTCCAAAAAAACAGGTTGTTAAGAAATAATTTACTCAAAGGGAACAGATCGACCTCTCAGTTTTCAAGACTTTGTAAGAAGTAGCTCTTAAGCATAACTGCCAACCACATCAGAAGGGTATGAAAATATTTTTTTAAATATCTGAAGTCTAACTCTAATTTTCAGTTCTTATTACTGGAGCAGGGGTGGGGGGCGGTGCATAAGGGGACTAAATGGTAATGGAAAAAATACAATAAAGATTAAATAAAAAATAAAAATATTAGAAAACAAAATGTACCGAAAATAAACAGAACAGTGCAGTGCAGCTTAGTAATGTTATCTCCATAAGTTTTTTAAAAAGTTTTAGTAAGTTATAATTGGCAAAATTTTAAGATATCTGATTTGGTAACGTGATAATTTTATATGCACATACATTGTGAAAGTATTTTCTCATTGAGTTAACACATTAACTCAATAACTTGACATGCATGGCCTCATATGTTTATTTTTTTTCCTGGTGGGAACATTTAAGTTATATTCTATTAGCTAATTTCAATAATACAATACAGTGTTATTAACAATAGTCACTGTTTTGCATTAGATCATTAGGCCTCATTAATCTTGCAAGTGACTGTACCTTTTACCAACCTCTCCCTATTTCTTCCATCCCTTGGCAACCACCTTTCTAAATTCTGTGTCTGAGGTTTTTGTTTTTTTGTTTTTTTTTTGGTTTTCCTCTGTCTGGCTTATAGCTTCCTATAGTGCCCTCTAGGTTATACCAAATTGTTGCAAATGGCAGGACTTCCTTCTTTTTTATAGGCTGAATAATATTCCATATTATATGTACTATATTTTCTTTATATATTCATCTGTAAACAAATACTTAGGATGTTTGCACACCTTGGCTATTGATAATAATGCTGTAATGATCACGGGAATACAAATATCTCTTAGAAAAAATGGTTTGGTTTGCTTTGGTTATATACCCAAAAGTGATATTGCTGGATTATATGGTAGTTCTATTTTCAATTTTTTGAAAAACCTCTATATTGTTTTCCATCATGACTGTACCAATCTACACTTGCACCAACATTCCACAAGAGTTCCCTTTTCTCCACATCCTCACCAGCATTAGTTATCTTTTGTATTTTGATACTAGACATCCTAATAAATGTGGGGTGATATCGAATTGTGGTTTTAACTTGTATTTTTCTGACCATTAGTGATATTGATCACCTTTTCATGTACCACTGGCCATTTGTATGTCTTTGAAAAAAATGCCTATTCAGAACATTTACCCATTTCACAAAACCAAATTATTTATTTTTTCTATTGAGTTTTATGAATTCCTTATATTTTTAAATATAACCCTTTATCAGATATGTGGTTTGCAAAGTTCTTCTTCCATAAGATGCCTTTTCATTTTGTTGATGATTTTCTTTTCTGTGCAGAAACTTTTCATTTTGATGTAGTGAACGTTCACTTATGTCTTTTTTGCTTTTATTGCATTCACTTTTGGTGTCAAATCCAAAAATCATTGAAAAACCAAGGACCTTAGTTCACATGTTTTCATCTACAAGTTTTAGATTCAGATTTTATGTATAAGTTTTTAATTCACTTGGGATGATTTTCATGTATGGAGAAAGATAGAAGTCCAGTTTTATTCTTCTGCATGTGGTTATACAGTTTCCCAACAATATTTATTAAAGAGACTATCCTTGTTATATTTTTTTGGTTCCTTTATTTTAAATTAACTGCCATATGCATGTGTTTATTTCTAGGTTTTCTATGATGGGCTATTGACCAATGTGTCTGTTTTTATGCTAATACCATGTTGTTTTGGTTACCATAGCTTTGTAATGTAGTTTGAAATAAGGACATGTGATCTCTCCAGCTTTGTTCTTTCTCAGTGTTGCTTTGGCTATTTAGGGTCTTTTGTGGTTCCATACACATTTTAGGATTGTTATCTATTTCTGTGAAAAATGCCATTAAATTTTTCATATATACTGAATTAAATTTATAGATCACTTTGATAGTATGCACATTTTAACAATATTAATAATTCTTGTAATCCATGAGCATGGGATACCTTTCCATTTATTTGTTTTTTCTTTCGTTTCATGTATCAGTGTCTTAATGTTTATAGCATAAAGATTTTTGGCCCCCATGGTTAAATTTATTTCTATGTATGTTATTCTTTTTGATGCAATTGTAATATAGATTTTTTATTATTTTCTGATATTTTGTTGTTGGTGTACAGAAACATAAGTGACTTGTAATATGGATTTTGTATTTTGTAACTTTACTGATTTTTTATGAGTTCTTACAGCCTTTTGGTGGTATTTTTAGGGGTTTCTATATTTAATTTATAAATAGAGACAATTTTATTACTTCCTTTCCAATCTAGATTCCTTTTCTTTCTTTCCTACTATTTTGAATCAAAGTGGTGAGAGTAAATATACTTACTTTGCTCCTAATCTCAAAGAAAAACTTTTCAGTTTTACAACATGAAGTATGATGTTAGCTATAGGCTTGTTATATATGGTCTTGATTATGTTCAGGTACAATGCTACTGTATGCAGTTTGTTGAGAGCTTTAATCATGTAGGAATGTTTAATTTGGCCAAAATCTCTTTCTGCATTTACTGAGATTATTATATGACTTTTATCCTTCATTTTTAATGTGATAGATCACATTTAATGATTTGTGGGTATTGAACCATACCTACATCTCTGCAATAATCCTCACTTGACAAAATAGAATTTAAAGCAAAGACTATAACAAGAGAAATAAGAAATTATATGATGATACAAGAGTCTTTGAAAGAAGAAAAAATATAAAGGTCAAGTTGTTAAGAGGATACAGCATTTGTAAATTTACATGTGCCCTGTAGAGGCACCTAAGTACACAAAGCAAGATTAATAGGTTTTAAAAGAAAAATAAACAGCAATAAAATAACAGTAGGGGATTTCAATCTCCCACTCTCAACAATGGATACATCATCTGGACAGAAAGTCATAAGAAAATATTGGACTTAAATTTCACATTATATCAGATGGACCTAATGGACACATACAGAACATTACAATCAACAGCAGCAGGATATACATTCTTGTCAAGTACACATGAAACATTGTCTAGATAGACTATATGTTAGACCATAAAACAAGGCTTAATAAATTTAAGAAGACTGAAATCTTATCTTTTCAGACCACAGTGTTACAAAACTATAAATTGATTACAAGAAAAAAAACTGGAAAATTCACAAATATGTAGTAATTAAACATGCTACTGAACAACCAATAGGTCAAAGAAGTCAAATGATCAATTAAAAAATATATTGAGACAAATGGAAATGACAACGCAACATATCAAAACTTATGAGATGCAGCAAAAGAAGCTGTAATAGGAAAGTTCATAGTCATAAATGCCTAGATGAAGCAATAAAAAAGATCTCAAATAAGCAACCTAATATTATACCTCAATAAATGAGAAAAAGAAGAATAAACCTAAAGTTAATGGAAGGAAAGAGCAAATATCAGAGTGGAAATAAACAAAAATAGAGATTAAAATGACAATAGAAATTATAAATAAAACTAAGAGCTAGATTTTGGAAAAGATAAACAGAATAGGCAAATATTTAATAAGATTCACCAAGAAAAAAGGTTCTGTGATAAAGTTATAAATGAAAGAGGAATTGTTACAACAGATATCACAGAAATACAAATTATTATAATGAGCTACTATGAATAATTTTATGCCAACAGATTGGGAAATCTAAGAAGAAATTAATTTATAGAAACATACAATTTAACAAGATTGAATCCAGAATAAGTAGAAAATTGGAACAAATCAATTACTAGTAAGGAGATTGAATCTGTAATCAAAATATTCCCAATAACAACAAAAACAACAAAAATTAGTCCAGGACCAAAGTCTTCAATGGTGAATTCTACTAAACATGTAAATAATATCAATGTTTTCCAAACTCTACTGAAAAACAAAAGAGAAGGGAATACTTCCAAATGTACTTATTTCATGAGACCAGTGTTTACCCTGAAAACAAAGCCAGGCAAAGACACTACAAGAAAAGAAAATTACAGACCAATATCCCTAATTAACATGGATACAAAAAATCTTAACAAGATATTAGCAAACCCGATTCAACAACACTGAAACAATAATACATCATGATCAAATATGATTTGTTGTAATTAAAATTGACAAAAATTTGAAGTATCTCACACCAGTCTCTGAGTGTTTCTTTAAAAAAATCTGGGCCATTTGTCAGTGTACCAAAATTCAGTATGGACAAGCAAAGGGAATGTTCAGAATGAGAAAAGATCGAAATTTAAAGAATACTATTATTTAAGGGAGCATTGTAAGAACAAAATTAAATTTCAACAGAAAATTATGCACTGTTTACATATAAAACAGCCTTCCAGGAATTAAAGGTAACCTTTCATTGACTTTGAGATTTTTACAGCTTTTTAAACTGTAGACCACTGATAGACATGCAAATTTTGTCTTACCTGGTGGAGGTTCAATCATCTCCCTTTTATCCTGTGGAAAAACCAGACTTACCATATTCACATATTCATTTCCATATTCCTGATCTATAAATGGGTCTGTTTATAAAGCCTCTTTCAACCTATCATAACATGCCTGATTATCTCACTAAATGAATGTCTTTAAAATATGTTCATTTGTATATCTATATGGATGTCATGATTTTACTCTTTACTGAAAGTTTTCTTTTAAATTGACAAAGAGGAAAAGACTCCTGAAGAGAGGACAATTGAATGGTTAGTCTGAGAAGGAAAAAGACACAAAGAGGATATGTTTCAGAGGTCAAGAGAGGAAATTGTTTTAGGAGGGAATTGCCAAATAACTCAGGGGTATCTGGTGACTTGAAAGAGTTTTTTTAAGAGTATAATGCTCTGTTCTTTCATCTGGACCACATCTGTAACATTGTAAGGTGTGGAGCCTTAGGTATTCACCAGGGCAGGGCAACCCACTTTGCTCTCTTGTGGAGCTACATGTGTGGAAAGGGTCAGAGAGGGAACAGAACCACTTGCTTAGCTCTCAATGCACTTTCAGTCACTTCCTCCATTTTCCACAAGTGAATTGTACCCTTTCAGGTGCTGCCCTGGTGCTGATTCCTGGGTGGGAGGGCTTATGTATATTCTAGAACCCCATGGGTACAACCACAAAATAAAGGAAGAAGTGAAATCTATACAAAGTGAAACAAAGAAAAATATGAAGGGAACCAACAGTGAAGGGAAAGAAATGAGGACTCAAATCAATGATTTGGAACAAAAGAAAGAAACAAACATTCAACAGAACAGAGTGAAGAAATGACAATTCAAAAAATGAGGAGAGGCTTAGGCACCTCTGGGACAACTTTGAATGTTCCAACATCTGAATCATAGGGGTGCTATAAGGAGAAGAGGAAGAGCAAGAAATTGAAAACTTATTTGAAAAAATAATGAAAGAAAACTTCCCCAATCTGGCAATGGAAATAGACTTCCAGGAAGTCCAGGAAGCTCAGAGGGTCCCAAAGAAGTTGAACCCAAAAGAGGGACACACCAAGACTTATAATTAAATTATCCAAGATTAAAGACAACGAGAGAATCTTAAAAACAGTAAGAGAAAAGGACACACAAAGGACTACAAAGGACTTCCCATAAGACTATCAGCTGATTTCTCAAAAGAAACCTTACAGGCAAGATGGGAGTGGCAAGAAGTATTCAAAGTCATGAAAACCAAGGACCTATATCCAAGATTAGTCTATCCAGCAAAGCTATCATTTAGGATGGAAGGGCAGATAAAGTGCTTCCCAGATAAGGTCAAGTTAAAGGAGTTCATAATCACCAAACCCTCGTTCTATGAAATGTTAAAGGGACTTAAATAAGAAGAAGGAGAAGATAAAAATTATGAATGGTAAAATGACAACAAACTCACAACTATCAACAATCGAACCTAAAAACAAAAAGAAAAACGAAAGCAAAGTAAGCAAACAACTAGAATGGGAATAAAATCACAGAAATAGAGTTCACATGGAGAGTTATCAGTGGGGAGGAGGAAGGGAGAGAATGCAAGAAGAGGTACAGAGAATAAGAAACATAATTGGTAGGTACAAAATAGACAGAGGAGGTTAAGAATTGTATAGGAAATGGAAAAGTACAAAAACTTATATGTACAACCCATGGACATGAACTAAGGGAAAGGGAAATACTGGAGGGAATGGGGGTATGGGGCAGAGGGGGATAAAAGTGAGAAAAAAATGGGATAACTATAATATCATAATCAATAAAATAGACTTTAAAAAAGAGTCTTTTGTATTTGGCAACCAAATAAACATTGATATCCCTGTGAGAGTATTTTCATAAAGTGGTAGGGTGATCAAGTATAATCCAGAATTTTGAAGCATGAATAAAATATGAGAAAGCAACGCCATTAAAGGAGACAATTTTCTACATTTATTTTCTACATCTTTCTCTTCTATAGCCATAAAAAATAATAAATGATAATTTTCAAAGCTATTGTGTCACTTCTCTTCAGTGGCTTTTCATATCTTACCATAAGTCCTTTTATTGGCCTATCAGGATTATCGAATGCTTTTCCATCTCATTTCCTTTTATTCTCTTCCTTAGGTACAGGGTAGCAGCCACAACTAGCTGCCTTAATGTTCAAGTAACAAGTTAGGCCTACTCCTTTTTCAGGCCCTTTGCTCCTGCCATTCCTTCTGCGTGAAAAGCTAGTCCTCCAGAGTTCTCCTTGTCTTGCCGCCTTCTTCAGGTCTCTGCTCAGATGGCTTCTTCACACTAAAGACTGAGCACCCGTTTAAAATAGCAGCTATGTTCTACCATCTCAAAAACAGATACTCCTTAGCTTTATTCCTGGCTGTATTTTTTTTCTCTCATAGAAATTTCACCATCTAACATACTATATATTTTTACTAAAAAATTTGCCTGTATGTAAAATTGTATATGTAAATGATTAAAAGTAATACAAAAACATTTTTAAATTAATGAAAACTTCATCTGAAATTCCACTGACACAGTTGAACATCTTTCCATGTTCCTCTAAGTGCACACAATTTAAAATACATAGAATCATAATGTATCTATTTGCTTTTAGGTCTCTAACCTTATTTTTTAAAATTATGTATTAATACATATTCTCAGTTAAACTTTTTATATTTAACCTTAGTACCTTAGCTGAAAAAATGTTCTTCTGGTAAAGAAAAGATAAATAGCCAGATAGGTAATCTGAGTTTATTTCTATGATGGTTTAATTCTTATACCACTCACATCTATACAATATTTTACTATTTACAAAATGTTTCCCCATGTCATATTTTATTTAACAGTCAAACTTTTTGAGGTATGCTAAGGAAGTATTATTGTTTTCAGTTTACAATGAGGAAAGTGGGGTTTAATGTGATTAAATATTTTGCCTAAAGTCACACTTCTAAATAGCAAATTTTATGTTTGCAAATACAAATAAAATATGTTTTTTTCTTTTTCTTCTCTCTCTCTCTCTTTTTTTTCCCTGACTGGCGTGGCTCAGTGAATTGAGTGCTGGTCTCTGAACCAAAGGGTTGCAGGTTCTATTCCCAGTCAGGGCACATACCTGGGTTGTGGGCCAGGTCACAGTAGGGAGCAGGCAAGAGGTAACCACAAATTGATGTTATTCTCCCTCTCTTTCAACCTCCCTTCCCCTCACTCTAAAAATAAATAAATAAAATCTTTTTTTTAAGTGTTTTTCAAGTCATACATTCAACAACAATATGACAAGAATCCATGGCCATACAAATTAATAAGAAATAGCTCTTCTCTCCTTTCTGCAATTCAAAGTTTAGTGAGAAAGGCATGTAAACAATCACAGTAAAATCACTCTAAGAAGTCCTGGGAAAGACCGAAGCAAAGCGGTAGAAAATAACCACTTTTCCTCCTTTGATGATAGGATTTGGGGTACAGATCACAACAGAATAAATTTGTCATTAAAAAAAGGACAATCTACCTCATAGGAGGTTTGGTGAGAAATGGGATAATACCTTCGTTAGAGAGCTTTCCTAGACATATCGACTTGTATATTAAAAAAGTAATTGATTTTAAGAAATTATTGAATTTTCATGAACAAGCAGAGCAAAATGAAAGTAGAAATCTGTAGACTACTATTCAAGATGAGCCTGCTATGTAGACACAATGAAGATGAGTTAGAGAGTTTTAACAAACCGTGATTAAAATATGCATGTCATCTTTAGTTTTAAAAGTTCATGTTTTCTGTCTTTACCCAGATTTGGCTATTACTAAAAAAATTCTTTGAAGCTGAAATATTCAGCAAGCTCAGGGAAATTTTTTCCACATTTAATTTTATTTTTTAATTTTATTAAATTTATTGGGGTGAAATGATTAATAAAATTATATAGGTTTCAAGTAAACAATTCTATAATACATCATATGTATATTGTATTGTGTGTTGACCACCTAAAGTCGTCTCCTTCCATCACCACATATTTGACCTTCTTTACTCTTTTCTACTTCCTTCCATTATCCCTTCCCTCTGGTAACCACCATACTGTCATCTGTAAGTTTTGTTTGTTGATTTGTTTTATTTGTTCATTTGTCATTTCCAGTTTTATATCTCACATATGAGTAAAATCATATGATTCTTGACTTTTTCTGTCTGACATTTCACTTAACACAATATTCTCAATCTCCATCCATATTGTCAAACATGGCAGTATTTTATAACTTTTTAATGGCTGAGTGGAATTCCATTGTGCACGTATACCAAAACTTCTTTAAACAATTGTCTGTTGAAGGACACCGGTTGTTTGCACATCTTGTTCACTATGAATAATGCTACAAGAGAGAGAGGGGTCCATATATCTTTATAAATAGAGGTTTTGGTTATATACCCAGACGAGGGATTGATATATCATACGGCAATTCTATTCTATTTTTTGAGAAACCTTTATACTTTTTTATATAGTGCCTATACCAGTTTACATTTCTACCAGAAGTGTATGAGTGTGTTTTTTTTTTCACATTTGATCCAGCACATATTATTGATTGTCCAATTGAGAATAACCATTCTAACAAGTGAGAGGTAGTATCTTATTGTGGTTTTGATTTGTGTGTCCTTAAGAACTAGTGAAATTAAGCATCTTTTCATATATATTTTGTCCATTTATATGCCTTTTTGAGAGAAGTTTCTTTTCAGCTCCCCTGCTTTATTTTATTTTACTTTTATTTCATTATATTATTTTATTTTATTATTTTATTTATTGATTGGTTGATTTTACTTATCTTTAGATAGAGGGGATGGGAGGGAGAAGGAGAAGGAGAGAAACATTGATTCTCTGCTTCTCATGCACACCTCTGCCAGTGACCAAACCCACAAGCCAGGCATATGCTCTGACCCAGAATCAAACTGGCAACCTTTTGCTTTATAAGATGATGCCTTTTCAGCTGAGCTACACTGGTAGAGCATCCTCTGCTTCTTTTTAAATGGGATTGTATGCCTTTTTGCTGCTGAGCTGTATGAGTTATTTATATACTTTGGATATTAATCCCTTATTGGAGGTGTTGTTTACAAATAGCTTCTCCAATTCAGTTGCCTGACATTTTGCTTTGTTGACGGTTGCTGTGTAGAGACATGGATTGAAAGAATCAGCATAATTTAAATAGCCATATTACCCAAAGCAATACAAAGATTTAATACAATCCCAATCAAAATCCCCATGGCATTTAAAAACAATAGAACAAAAAATATCTGAATTTTATGGAATCACAAAATACCTCAAACAGCTAAAATAATTCTAACAAAACCAAAACAAAACAAAAAAAACACACCAAAGTTGAAGGAATCCCATGACCTGACTTCAAATTATAGTACACAGTGATACTAATCAAAACGGCATGGCATCGGCAGAAAAAGAGACACACAGACCAATGGAGCAGTATTGAGAACCCAGAAATAACTCACATATATATAAGCAAATAATTTTTGAAAGGAACCAAGGGCACACAATGGAGAAAAGAAAGCCTCTTCAATAAATGATGTGGCAAAATTTTGAAAGCCACATGCAAAAGAATGAAACTAGACTGCTATTTATCACCATACATAAAAATTAACTCAGAATGAATCACAGTCCTGAGTATAAGACCTGAAACAACAAAATATATAAAAGAAAACATAGGTACTAAACTTATGGACCTTGGTCTTAGAGAGGATTTTATGAATTTGACATTAAAACCAAGGGATTTAAAACAAAAATAAATGAGTTGGACTGTATAAAATTTAAAAGCTTCAAACAATTTCTAATACCTCTTAAAATGACAGAGACAGCAGGATGTATCAAAATATGACCTAGTTTAAAGGCTGGAAAAATTATTTAAGACCATCAAAGTGAGCTGATTCTGTTCAGGAAGTGAAGAGTAAATGGCTGGTAACCAAACCATGAAAACAGAGGAAATTCACTTATAGAAAGTCATGGAAATGGAAGAAATCTTCAGAAAAATAAAAAGGTCTTCTGTGAATTGAGAGCAGCCAGTACCTTATTTCAGAATTGAATTTCAAACTGATTTCAAAGACCTCTTATTGACCTACTTAGATATAAAGCTTTAGTTTTTTTTTTTTCCCAAAAAACAATTGGAAGATAATTCTTTCAAAGGACCATAGAAATTACTTAAGGACATCAGCCTAATTTAGTTGACAATGTTAGAAATGTATTATCATATAATTGATATAGTGCATTAATATTCTTTCTTTGAATATTAGCTCTTTTATTATCTTAAGGAAAAAAGAAATAATAGCTTTTGGAAACTTACCATTCAAGGCCCAAGGCTTCACTAAGCATCATATTAGAATTTATATCATTTTTGAAGAACTAAAAGCCTTTAATTTTCAGAATTCTATAATTCAGTTCTGAAGAAAATATGTATGTGTTATAAACTTAGCTTTCTGGAAATGAACAAAGAAAAATAAAACATTAAATATTATTTTCTCTGACCCATGTTACTTCTAAGTAAGATAATCATAATTAAAGCATTATGACAATTTAAGTGGGGGAAAATGTAATTTTTTTTCATTTGAAACCATACTACTTTTAATTTAAACAGAGAAATTCATAGGTACATTGTTAGTTCAAGATCAAAAGTGACATTCTGCACATTAAGATATCTTTCAGGAGAATAATTTATATGTAAGAGAACTAATTTTATGAATGGAGTTTGAGTCTTTACATTTATTTAACTTAAGCTTAATTGCAGAAAGTAAATGCCATTATAAACTGGAAAAATATGCAATGAAAATCACTTGTAATTAATGTAACTAGAAGATTTCTTTCATTTTGAGAAGGATTTCTATTATGTAAATCTTACAAAAATGCTATAGAATGCAGTTTTAAATATACAACAATGAAATTCATAAATTTTATATTTTATAATTATACATTTTATGATTTTAATATTTAACCTCTTTGTTTTAGGAATGAAAATACATCAGTACTTGTTCAACTACTTCCACGTACCTGTTGCAGACAAGTTTTGATCTGCAAACCCAGGTGAACATTTGTTTCCACATTATTTTTTATTTATTGTAAATTAGCTTATTTTCTACTCTGAGTACATTCCCCCAAACTGAATGAAAATCCAACTTTAGTTCCAGTCTGGATCGTACACCTCCGTCCTGGGTTTTGAGGTATGCTTACATTCTGGGGTCTTATTTGGGGCCGGACTGTTGGCCATGTCTTGGATATTGGTCTCTGTTGACATCGATTGTTAGAAATCCCATTGTCCTGTCTGACCTATTTGGTCAATTCAGAGCTGTGACTCTTCTGTAACTCTGTCATATGGAGACACAGGGATGGATGTCTCATGAGGCTGGGGGTCCCAGGCCTGCAACCAGGGACCCTGGCACACCATATCACACTGTCATTTTCTCTGTAATCCTCCCATATCCTGCAGGCTCTGAAAGGAACAGTCCCAACGCACTGCTACTTACTGGTCTCCAGACATATCTCTGTATTTCCATTTCAGAGAATATGATTTTAATGTTACAATTGCTTCTCTTTTTGCATATTTTCTCCAGTGTTTGGAAAAAGCCACAAAACCCTGCCACAAACTTCATAAGCATGTATAAAGCAAGGTGTCTGCCTATTTACTGGAGTGAAAAGAATGAGATAAAAAGGTGTGAAAAAATTTAGCTCAAAAATTATTTTGCCATATTCTCAAACAAGAATTTTAATTTGGGGCTGTTTCTATATCCCCAAAATAATTTTACAGTTTTAATGCATGTACTATTAGAACCCAGCCCTTCTCAACCACAAAAAATTCAAGTTGGTCAACTCTTTTGACACTTTCAGACTTGAATGTAGTTCAGCCAGTCAACTCTGATATAAATGTAAATATGGACCTTTTATTACACTGAGTTTAAATAGTACATTCTCTCTATGTGTGAGCATGCATATTCATAGTTCTTCTATGTTAAATTGCTCATGTACTCAATTCAAATATTTTAAAGTTTTTATCACCTTCAGCCATCAATCTAGAGGAAACAAATGATCAATCTATCAACCTAAAGGAAATAAAAAATTATGTCTCTGTTTTCCATACTACTTTTACACTGCATCTATATTCTCCTTATGTCTAATCATACTCTCTTTTGCTCAATTTGTGAGGTGATTGCATGTCTTTTTGACATTAAGTTAAGTGCTAGAGACAGGCTTTTAATAGCATTTCCAACGTTTTCCAACTATGTGACAGTGAAAAGAGTCCTTATACTTTCTAAACATCGATCTCTTCATTTGAAAGTGAAATTACATGAATTACCTTATGATGTAGGTTAGGGCACTCTATAAAAATAGGAAATGCAAAAATATTATCATGACATAGTTTGTACTCAGTAGATAATATATAGTAACTTTAGTTTTCCAACCACTAGATAATCATTTATTTAATGAGTGAATAAATGTAGCATTTTCTTCTCATATATATATACACACACACATACCTGGAAACATATATACAAACATATATTTTAGCTCATTTTGGAGTAAAAAATTAATAGACTATTTTGAATATATGGTGAGTACTAAATATTAATGACTTAAGGTATCTTTATATTTGTATATTTATGATTTAAAACTTGATGCTAACCTAGTGTCTGGTTTCATCTGATTTAAAAACACTGTCTTAGTCCATGTCCCTGGGTCATGTGTATAATTTCTTAGGCTACTCCATTTCCTGTATTGTACTTTTCATCCCCATGAAAAGGCTGTTCTGTAACCACCTATTTGTACTTCTTAATCCCCTCAAAGGTGTGGGGATTGCCTGTGGGAGTAGGGGTTGCTGGGTGGAGAGGGACAAAGAAGAAAAAATTGGGATATCTGTAATAGCATAATCAATAAAATATAATTTAAAAAATAAAAAAATAAGAGTACAATCTTAGATCTTCAATCTTTAATGCAGTTAGGTTACACTATACTTTAAAGACTAAATTTTTTATATTTTAAAATATTCAGATAACTGGAATATTAATATATTCCATAGATTAATTTGCAACAGCTGGAATTTTAAATTAACTAACTAAATAAATAAATATTGCCAACTTAAATACACTCTAATATTCCAATAGAATTTGCCCTTAAAGTGAAAATTTTTGGCCCAGTGGATTATATTGAATCTAAATAGATTTAGTTTGGGTTTTGTTTTGTTTCTCTACCTTCCTCATCACCTCACCAGGAAAAATATTGGATGATCTTCTCTGGAAGTTATATTTATGTTTTGTCTTTTTTATGTATGCCAGGCATCCACCCTGTTACAATAGGAATATTTTATGGCTCATTTTTTAAATTAATAATATGGTATCTTATGGTACATATATACCTTTAGGCTAACATAGGTCAAGTAACCTGGAAAAACACACCCTGGTATGAAGATTGAAGTATGGAAAGTTTACTGGGGAATATTCTTCAGAAACAAGATCCATGAGGGACAAAGAAAACAGGATTGGGCTAGGAGAGACTGGGAAATGCAGCGTAATTTCAGCTGAGGCCTCAGCCAATCTCATGTGAGTACATCCAATCCTTGATGAAACTTTAGGGACACGTTGTATTAAGGGGCTGTACATTTGTACCTTACCTCAACCAACAGTTAAATACATGGGGCAGGGGATATGCTCTTGGTTTTTAGCTGTTCTCTTTACCTCGGTTTACTCATGGGACTGGGCTTTCTGACTCCGCAGCCAGCATTCCTTGCAAGTGAGGGAGACAGTGCTCCTGTGTTGGAAGATAATCTCCGTAACTCAAAACATCATCTCATGGAGCCATTTAGATACACTTCTTTTGTAAAATAAATTTCCCTCATCTAGGAACAGCTCCTTTGGGATTGTAAATGATTTCTTTTTATGAGGAAACTTACATAAAGTAGGAAGTGTAGCCTCAGTCTTGTAGGCGCTCCAAGGGCTATAATTTATGTTAATCACCCCTTTCTTCTTTGCTTTCTGTCCTCCCTTCACCTTAAGTTAGCATCCCTACTAGTTTTGGAGAATGAGCTGTTGGCATGACCCAGACGCACAACATTAAGGGATTCAGGATTTCATTCGCCAATATCCTTCTAAGGTCTAACTGCTGTACTTTTATAATGTACTTTATCTTTGACCTAAATTAAAGAAAGGAGTGCCAAAAGGTGCTCAAGTGGACCCCCCAGATGCCAAGTGTATTTCCTGTCCTCTTCTACTGATGTATAACATCAGCCTTATCTTACGAAGATCAAGGTCATTTGCCCATACCTGGAAGGAGACTCTATTCCTTGTCTGCTAGTCTTTGGGCACAAAGAGCACAACATAACCAGCAGTAGAGTAGTCACAGCTAAACCTTAATGAGATTCTGGGTGCTCTTGGAGAAGCATTTCTGTTTTGGAGACTTCTAGAACCAAATATATTTGAACTGTAGAAACAGGAAGAAAAACCTCTCCTATCGAGTCACTAAAAATATTGGGAAATGGGACCACTCATACTTTTCCCAGTAATTACAGGCTTCATGTGTTTTACCTTTTGGGGACATAGTACCATAAATAGGCTTTTGAGTTAGGGCATAGTCTACAGATGGCGGTGTGCCATTTTTACAGAGTATGATACCCTAACAGGCACTTCTGCTGTACATTCAAAAGACCCTTTTATTGTTCTTTCAGACTGGCAGCTTTTGCTTATTGCAGCATGTTTTAGAACTGGTAGATTTTATGATCACATATGCCCATTTCTACATTTCATTCACTATAAAGTGGGTTCCTTGACTGTTGCAATATTATGCAGGAATCATAGGCTGGGGGGGGGGTGGGTATATAGTTCCTGTGATAGTATTCTTTTTAGGTCCTGTGGTTATGAAATACATGTAAACTTAACCAAGACAATCTATTTATTCCAGTATGATGGCTCACTGTCCCATTCAGAGTAGAAGGGGTTCAGTGACCTCAACATTCCACTAAGTGCCTTGGCATGCTCCTCTGAGGGCAGCGTATCAAGGGCTCAGCATAGGTCCTTATTTATGACAGATTGGACATTTGACAGTGGCAGTGGTCTTAGATATATCAATATTTGTGAATACTTAATAATATTTTTTGGTTTATTCTTTAATAGTATGATCTGAAAATTAGAGAATCTAACCCCTAATGAACTGACATTGATGAATTGCTTTGGTGAGAACAAGCAAGAAGAATATTAAACTTTCAAGGAATAAAAATTTCAAAAGTAAAAGATAGATTAGTTAATAAACATTCAGTGGTAATATGTAGAGTGAAATGGTTTGTGATTTGTAAAATACAGTTTTCTTCTGTCTCTCTTAAAAGAAAAAAAAATTATCAGCACCTTTACTCCACTAGTATTTATGGTATATATTTTCTTGGGGAATGCCAAGAAGTGCTTTTACCTGCCTGAAGGCTAGCTTTCAGCAAAAATAGTATTGTTGCAACAGAGGGTAGATTCCACTATATTTACACATAAAATAGTGATTGTAACTATCTCATAATCACATTTTTCAGCAGCATTTATTAATCAGACTTTATATTCTGGGGGAAAGTTCTATGAGATCTGTCTGGAAAAAGCCCAACCATTGTTAACACAACAACAGTTTGCACGGCGTCGATGTAACCTGGCAACCAAGGAGAGTGGACTGGAATGTACATGTGTGAACAATGATGACTTCACTGTACTAGTCAGTGGGGGCCGTAGATGCTGTTGAGTGGGCATGTGTACTGTGTGGCCATCACATTCAAAATGACTGAGCCATTTGAGCAATGAATCTGAATAAAATTTTGTGTTAAACTTGAACATTCTTCTGTTGAAAGAGGTCCTCATTCTGGAAGGCCTGCAACAGTTAGAACACCTGAGAATGTTGAACGTGTATGGGTTGCTATCAACAAAGATTGAAGATTGACAGTGCAAAAACTAGAAGCTGATCTTGGGATTCCAAAAACTACTGTGTCTGAGATTTTGATGCAAAATCTTGCTATGAAACATGTAGTGGCAAAATTTGTTCTGCTGCTTCTGCTACCAGAGCAGAAGTAACATCATACTGGAATTGGGAGAATTATGTGAGGTCCCAAGGTGCCTAACTTGAAAGGGACTGAAATCACTGTCCTATTCACAATGTTTCTTGTATCTTGTATCTTCTTCTATAAATGTCTGTATTTTTCTTAGCACATGGCTGGATACTTTCTGGACAGAGGCCGTGTATCTTTGTTGTTTTCCTTGAAGCACATAGCAAAATACCTCAAATATGTAAGGTTTCCACTTAAACTTTAATGAATAAATGAATATACTTCTTCATTTTACACTGTTGTCATATATATTCATATATGCATATTTTATTTCTTTCTGCATGAGTTAGAGAAAATACTTTATTCATTTATTTGTTACTAATGCTTCTATCTATTCAACGTTTATTGAACCTATATTCTGTTTCAAGCATTATGCTAGTAATCAGGGTAGACAGTGTCTTTCTTGCTGGTCAAAACTTTCATTCAGTCTTTTCCATAAAATGGCTCTAGTAGCACTTCATTGTCTTTAACTTCACTTGAAACAATTTTGTTAGGTTGTTTCATGACAGCTGTCATATCAGCGTGCATTAAAAAAAAACTTATCAAAATTGGTGAATTTTTGTGTAGCTATTTTAATATTGAAGGTGGAAGAAAGTAAGCTATATTTTTGGCATATGATGTTTTATTATTTCAAGAAAAGTAAAAGGGCAACTGAAATGCAAAAAAAAAAAATTTGTGCAGTGTATGGAGAAGGTGCTATGACTGATCAAATGTGTCAAGAGTGGTTTATAAAGTTTTGATCGGAAGCATCATCCAGCTGAAGATTTCTCACTGGACGATGCTTCACGGTCAGGTAGACCAGGTGAAGTTGATAGTGATCAAGTTGAAACATTAATTCAGAGCAATCAATGTTATATGACATGGGAGATAGCTGATATACTCAAAATACACAAACCAAGCACTGAAAATCGTTTGTACCAGTTTGGTTATGTTAATCACTTTGATGTTCTTAACCATATTTCTGCAAGCAATTCTCTACTTATATGTAACAAAAATGTTCCACTTTTAAAACAAACTGATATGCTGTAGGGTAAATGGAGGCAGTCTGGCTTCCTCACCTGGGTGTCTCTGGGTAACTAAGGGAAGCATTTCTCTTAACTTTGAGTGGGCCTGATAAAGTAGTGTTCCCGTGGCCTTGAGTCTGGGTCTAATAAACGGTTCCCATAGCCTTGAGTGGGCTTGCATGTGTAGTATTAAGCTCTGTTGCATAAGATCTGTTGGTACCTGCCAGTGTTGTTTCTAGTATTTAAAGGGGTAGGGAATCCTCACTGGGTGCCACACTGGGGGACAGATGACATGCAGGTGACATGCTGTGTGACACAGAGCTTGCAGCATGTGTGGATCGCCTACCCTTGAGTAAAGTCATGTCAGACATTCCAACAGCTCTGTGAATATTCTTCCATCCTCCTGAATCCTGTGAACCAGTCTGACCTTGACCAGTCATGACACAGATGGGTAATGAAAAGTAACTCCTTTACAATAATGTGGAATGGAAAAATCTGTGGGGTAAGGAAAAAACCACCACCATATCAAAGGCTTGTCTTCATCCAAAGAAAGTGATGTGTGTATAGTGGGATTGGAAGGGAGTCCTCTATTATGAAACCCTTCCAGAAAACCAAACAATTAATTCCAACATGAACTGCTCCCAATTAGACCAACTGGAAGAAGCCCTCTATGAAAAGTGTCCAAAATTAGTCAACAGAAAATGCATAATCTTCCATCAGGACAATGCAAGACCATATGTTTTTTTGAGGACCAGGAAAAAACTATTACAGCTTGGTTGGGAAATTCTGATTCATCTACTGTATTCACCAGACATTGCACCTTTGGATTACTATTCATTTCAGTCTTAACAAAATTCTCTTAATGGAAAAAGTTTTCAGTTACTTGGAAGACTGAAAAAGGCACCTGGAACAATTCTTTGCTCAAAAGGGTAAAAGTTTTGGCAAGATGGAATTATGAAGTTGCCTGAAAGATAGCAGAAGATAGTGGAACAAAATGGCAAATATGTTGTTTAATAAAGTTATTTGTGAAAATAAAAATATATGTGTCTTTTATTTTTACTTAAAAAGTGAACTAACTTTTGACCAACAGAGAGATATGCCACAAAACAGCAATTAAAATACAGAATAATAAATGCTCTGACAGTGTTCACAACCAAAGGTCCTATAGGTAAAGTAGGAGAACCATAAAAGGCTTTTACTAGAAAATAGTAGGTTGATAGTAAGACTGAAATGATGGTAAAAATTTATGTAAACAGAGGGGGAGCAGAGAAGCATATCAAATGACCATAACACTCAGAGCTGTGGTGCTTGTCTATGGGAAAGCAAGAATAATGAAGGAATAAAAGGGATTGGTTGCAACTGGGTCTTACAGCATAAGGCAGAAAGTAGCTGGAGACTAGGTAAACAAGCGCTTGACTATGATTGGTTTTATAATCATGCCTGATAGATTTTATTCTAAGGACTCTGGAAAAATACTGGAGAATTCAAAGCAGGAATAATATTATAGAGTCAAGGAGTCTAGTAAAGAGATATGAAAAATTTTTATGGAAGATAATATTGACCTTAATGAAAATTCTGGCAATAAGGATGGAAATAATAGGCAACTTTGAGAGACATAGGATTAGAAGACTGGTTTGATGTGGATGGAGAGAAAGAGGAAAAAGACAAGGAAGATTCCTTGTTTCTGGCCATCATGCCCATGCCATTAACTTCAACAGAAAAATAAAAATATACAGCAGGTTAGTTATTCAGGGATATGATGACATCAACTTTTGAACTTGTTTTTGCAAACATGCACTGGAGATATTGAATAAAGAGTTGGAATTTTGAGTGTAGAGTTGAGGAAGTATGGATTTTGGAGCTATGTCTATACACATGGCCATTGACTCCTTAGATGTGAATAAGATATTCTTAGGAAAATGTAAAACAGGGCAAGTAGTCCTAGAAAAAAGACTTGGCAACACTGAATATAAAATGAGATGCAGAAGAAGAGTCTGCTTTGGGGGAAATCATGAGCAAAGTGCCAGAGAATCCAAAAAGCATAGGAGATTAAAAGACAGCCAAGAAATTTGCTGGAGAGAAGTCAATTAATTAAACATTTAAAATTTAGCCTTAGGTGTAATTGGTGACTCTGACAAGAGCATTTTTTTGTGAAGTAGTTGTGAAAGGAGTCAGGTTACAGTAGCTTTAGGGTGAGGAGAAATTAGAAAATGGAAAATATAAATTTCAGCAAGCTATTGAAAGCTGCCATAGTGAAGAAATTTGAAGTTTTGCAGCTGGAAGAAATGTGATCATAGTCAGAAAATGTCAGCAGAAGAGAAGCTGTAGTCACGCAAGACATCCACACAAGAGTTAGAGGTATATAACGGCCACGTGGTTCTAAGAAGAAGAGATGGAAAAGGAAAAGGACAGCATTCTCCGTTCAAAAACCCCTATTACTTTATGCTCTCTCCAAAAAGACCCACATCTATTCATCCTCTAATTATTTGTGTCCTTATTTATGACTGTGGGAGTATGGCTCTGTTACCAAACCCGAGTTTGTATGTCCAATGCTTCAAAAAGCAAACAATCAAAATGTCAGAACTTAGAGTAATGGAATGTTTATTGACCAGGAAAGCACTAACGGAGATGAGAGAACGAACGGTGCTTCAAATCCATCTTGCTTACTGGTCAGAGTTAAGAGATGTTAAGGGGTTAGGGGCAACAGGTATGCAGAGGTGCTGGTGGGCAAGCTTTACTCAGAGGACCTTTGAACTTGACCATTTACGGTAAAGGAACATAAAGAATAGTAAACTGATGGTCAAGTGAAGGTCATCTTCTGGGTCACAGACTTGTATCTGCGCAGGGGGTAAGAATTGAGACAGCTCTCTGGAGCCTCTTTCATAAGGCACTAATCCCATTCATGAGGGCTCCACCCCATAACCTAATTGTCTTCCAAATGTCTCACCTTCCAATACCATCTTACTGGGCATTAGGATTTCAACATATGAATGGGTGAGGGTGCAGGACTCAAACATTTAGCTAATAGCTAGGTGTTTTAGATAATATTAAATAAGCTCTATATAAGTAGAAAGACTTTTCATAGTTATACCCTCAACAACTACTATTGAATCGGGCAGAAAACAATTATACAAAAACTATTTATGGAATGAATGATGTTTGGTTGTGGATGAAAGAATGTACTATGAATTTCTAACAAATAATAGATGTTCCCAAAGAAGAACCTAGAAAAAATGGAGTAGCTTTGATAAAACAGGGAAAAAAATCCTCAACTACAACAAAAACTAACATTTGTACTGCAAAAAAAACTTTGTATTGCAAAGCCATTTGCAAACTATATTACATATTTTGTCTCTATAGTTCCACAGAATAATGTTTTCTAGATGGATTCATTCATCTAGTCAAAAAAAATGCGTACCTGCTCTGCACCAGGCACTGTTCTAAGCTCTGTAAATACCAAGCAAAACAAAGTCATTGCCCTCATGGAGGTTAATGTTTTTGTGGCCAAGATGGGCATATAAATAGTAAGCAAATGATTAGGTAGTGTGTCATAAGGTATTTGGCACTGCGGAAAAATAAAGGAAGCAGGGTAAGGATGTAGGGTATATCAGAGGCAGGAGACGGCATGCTGTTTTACTTAAGAGTGGGAAAACCTTCACTGATAAGATGTTAATTTAACAGAGTCCCAAAGCAGGGCAGTAGTGTAAGAGGGAAGTCGGACCAAATTGCTGGGGAGCAAGTGGAGACCATGATCTGCCTCCACCCCCACATAGGGAGAAGATGGGGGTGGGGAGACATGTTGAGGAGTCAGATTAAAACAGCAGACTATGAGAGCTTGCCTTCTATGAAGGAAGGGGTGGCAGGAGAAGGTTGCCTTGAGGTAACTGTAAACAAACTAGCGTGCATTGCCCTGACCACTGAGCAGCCTGTGACCCAGCCCAGGCAGCTTACCTGAGGTTGTGCCAGATGAAAAGCTCAAAATATACATGTATGGTGGAGGTCGGCAAGCCACAGTAGCGGCCAAAGACCCCGCCTTGGGCTAAGGCACTGCGCCTTCTGTGTGGCTAAGGACTCTGCTCCCTTGTGGAACATGGAGGTTGGAAGAGGAGCAAAAGTAAACCTGGTGGAAACTGGCCCACATTGATTGAAAAACTGGACATTCCCACAGTGCGTGGAATTTTGGGAGGGGATTTCACAACACAACGTGGGCAGAAGTATCTCTCTCTTTCTTTGCCCTACAGAGGTGGGAGCATCTGAGGCTTGTGCCTTGGTGGTCTGAAGACAGCTAGCAGAGTTAGAGGCCCGTGCTGAGACATGCCTTAATGGGCACCAACTCATGGGCTGCTCTTGAGAGCAGAACATGGAGGTGTGGACTGGGAATATTCCTTGCTCCAGGGGCACAGGCAGCCCCAGGTACCAGGGTACCACAGATGGAGCTTCCCCTCCATGACCATCTGGAGTGACCCGGAAGTGCACCCCAGATCCCAGGGGAGAGTGAATGCTGTGTGAGGTGATGTTGAGACCTGCAAGCGAACACTGGAAAGTGAGAGTGAGCCTGAGGACAGACACCCATTTGTGTAGCCATCTTGGGTCTCCAGAAGGGCAGATAAGCAATCATGGGGAACTTCTGGACATGGATTTGGACTTCAGTCATTCTGGAAACAAGTGAATTTCTGTGCTTTTCGGGATAGGTTGGTTCAGTGCAGGAATGCTCCCAGCCCAATCATATTGGGAACCTGGTTAATAAAAATCTCTTTCCTTCCCCACAAATCATCATATTATGTTTGTATAAGGTGACAAGCGGCTGGACCCCAGGTCGCCCAGTTACAGTAGCAAGCCATGTTGATAAACTGATAGGAGAAGGGATTATTTCAGACAGAGTGGTTAGGAAATTCTGAATTGAGAATGTGTTTGTCAAGTAAGAGAAATAGCCCTGGCAGGGCTTAAAGCCAGAAAAGTAGACAAGAACCAGTTCCCATGAATTTAAGGAAGATCTATGTACAACCTGTGGGCAAGAGGGGGCACTTTTATGCAATGACCAATAAGCACAGGAAATTGTGCTTAACTAATTTATAAGGCAAGGAAGTAAAAATGAAATTTATTTATTCTGTTTTGGGCTTGACAAGTTGATAAGATTGATGGCACCTCATGTTGGTGAAAATGTGTGAAAATGGGTCACATCACGTTCAGCCCATAGAAAGTGCACATTTGGACAACATTTTGAACAATACATAGAAAACGTAAATTTAATGCATTTGACCCTGTCACTTTCATTCTGAGAGTTTATTCCAACAATGTTATCAGAGAGAAACTTAAAGATATATATATTTACAAGAAAAATTTTAGTATAAAATTGCTTACGATAACAAATTTTTAAAATTATTTAATTTAAAATATATTCTAATACATCCATTAAATGGCATATTAGGCAGCCATTAACTATGGGAACAATCTATGGCAGAGAGAGACATTTGAGACCCAATGTCATTTTTCCTAATAGAGATCCCATTTCTGCCCTGCCTGGTGTGGCTCAGTGGATTGAGTGCTGGCCTGCAAACCAAAGGGTCACTGGTTTGATTCCCAGTCAGGGCACATGCCTGGGTTGCAGGCCGGGTTCCCAGTAGGGGGCGCATGAGAGGCAGCCACACATGGATGTTTCTCTCTCTCTTCCTCCCTACCTTCTTCTCTAAAAATAAATAAATTAATTTTCTTTTAGTTAGGTATGTAACAACATGCAATAAACACTTCATTTCTCAGCTTCCGTTTCAGCTATGAGTTGCTTTGTAACTATGTTGCGATGAATGACTATAAGAAGAAGCCGTTTTCTGAAAGGAAGGGTTCATGTGCTTTTTCATCTCTTCCTCTTTCTTACTGACTGGAGTGCTGGGCTTTAATAAAAGTAAAGGCTATAGCTCCAGCAGTCACATTGAACCAAGAAGTGACCTTTGATATACAAGGCTGTCATTGAAAAGTAATAGAAAGGATGGCCAGGAGTGAGGACACAAAGGAGACCTCACCACCTTACCACCACCAAATCATCCCTATATTGTCTTCCTCTAGATTTTTAAGCATATGCTGTTTACATTACTGATGTTTTATGTCTCTACTGCTTGCTTTAACCCTAGACAACCATTTAAAATAAAAATGCCATAGAAAAGCTTATACGGTATGTTTCTAAATATATCTGAGGGTCTGTATATGTGCAGAGAGAGAGAGAGAGAGAGAAAGACATCAAGATGAAAAAGAGAGAGAATATAAACCATTCTGTGGAACACAGATTTTCACTTTCTGTTTCTAACTTACAAATATAATGGAGTATTTTTACATAGTCTTAATGTTCTTGAGATTAAAACAAAATTAAGCTTTTTTAGTACTTGTATAAATTGACTTTTATCTACAGATTAAGAATTAAAATAATGAATACTTACATCAGCCATAGTATATTGGTAATATTTTAAATTTTTACACCGATAATTTTTAAAAGTTACTATTATGGACTCAGATTGGCCTTTATATGTGTTATTAGGTGAACTTAGAAGTGAGTTCATGAATAAACATTTTCAGATATTCTAGGGTTTATTAAAAATATGACTCATACTTCATTAAAAATATTAAAATTAGCCTATGGCTAAGTTAGAAATTAATCACTATAAATCAAGTCAATATAGATCAAAATTAAAGTAAATGAGAATTCAATCTATAATTATAAATATGGATATTATAAATCAAATATTAATAATATTTCAAGTGGAGAGTGAATAAATGATTCTAGGTGACAGAAAATTTTATCATAAAAATATAAACATTGCTTAATATCAGGATACCTATTAATGTAATATCAGTAGTTCAAATAGGAAGATAATACTTTCTATTTACTTAATTCTCATTAAGGGCCCAAAATAACATTCACCACATTGTATGAAAAATAACAATGTAAATATACATTATAAAAATTAGCTTAGGTTAATAGGATTTTTTTTTTTTGTCTTTTGGAAAAGATCTTTAAATAAAGACTCAGAGGAAAACCAAAAGAAAAATAAGCATTCGGCATTTTTTCTCAACATATTGGCCTTTTAATTGTTAGTATATGCATTTTAGCTTCTGCCAAGAAATCTGCAGCCTGCTTATTACGAAAGATTGAGCATCACCAGGAACGTGTTACTATGGCAAATGCTTATACCAGAAGAGGAATGTAACTCTGTTAAAATGTACGATTAAAACATGAACACGGGAAAAAATTCATCTTTCCTGGTCTTTAGCATTTTAAAGGAGATTATGACAATGAAATCAGAAATACAAATACTTAGCAATTACTTATTAGGTAAACAATCCCATTTTAAGAGCTGTGGGAGACACAAAGGCAAAATGGAGATCAGGTTAACAGGAAATACTGTAGCTAGTTATGAAGAACTGGAGGCCTTTCCATTAAAATAATAATTAAGGATGTCCAGTACCACTGTTTTAATTGTTTTATTTTATCTAGAGGCACATGATAAATATAGAACTTCATGAATATAAAATAAAAGCTGTGAACATTGGCAAGGTAGAAACAAGTCTAGATCTGCAGTTGATAAACCTTTATATGTAGAATTTTAAAATTTTTTCTTATTTTTTATTAAATATTTTTATGTTATTCTATTACAGTTGGCTGTTTTTCTCCCTTTGCTCTCCTCTGCCTACCTCACTCCCTTACTCTCACAGTCAATCCCCACACCGTTGTCCATGTCCATGGGTCATTCATAGATGTTCTTTGACTAGTCCTGTTACGGAAAAATGAAACGACCAGACACTGAGGGGTTAGGAGCACGATCTTTACTTACGTGCATGGGCCCAGAGGAGACAAACTCCAAATTCTGAGCCCAGAACAATAGCCCCGCATTCCCTTTATGTTGGGCTAAGTGGGGTAAGGGTCTTGGGAGGCGTGGTATAGATTTGGCGCGAAAAGGGTTTACAGAGGTGAAAGAGAAGCATTTACATCATAAGTCAGGGCAATTAGCATTTCATCTTTGGTATCAGCCTTGATTTCCTCTACAGTCCCTTCCCCTTCTTTCAATGATTATTCCTCACCCCCTTTCCCTCTGGTCACTTTCAGTCTGTTCCATGTTTCCATACCGGTGGTTCTATTTTGTTCATTAGTTCTTTTGTTCATATGTACCTCTTAGAGGTGAGATCATATGGTATCTGTCTTTCACCACCTGGCTTGTTCCACTTAGCAAAATGCTCTCCAGTTTCATCCACACTGTTGTGAAGGGTAGTTGCTCTTTGTTTCTTTCTGCTGTGTAGTATTCCATCGTGTAAATATATTCACAATTTTTTGATCCACTCACTTACTGTTGGATTTTTAAAAGAAAACTAAGTGGAAAATTCTCTAGGTCAGTGAATGTTCATTTCAGATCATGAATTAAATATATTATATATATTTTAATATATATTTAAGAATCAATAATGTCTTCTGTTCACTTTTAACACTCATGGCAATAAATTAGTTTGAAACTATAGAGGAAAAATTTTTTATTCAAAATAGTACTGAAGTACAATTTGTCTAAGAGTATTATCCAAAAATTTGAAGAGGTTATATAAAGAAAAATATAAACCATTTCTTAAAGGTAATAAAGAACCCTGGTGGGTGGCTCACTTTGTTGGAACATTGATCTATACAGCAAAAAGTTTGCAGGTTCAATTGCAGGTCAGGGCACAGACCTAGGTTGTGGGTTCTGTCCCCTGTCTGGACAGGTACAGAAGGCAACCCGTCGCTGTTTCCTTTTCATAGATCTTGCTCTCTCCCCCCACCCATCCTTTCTCTCTAAAATCAATAAACATATCCTTAGATGAAGATTAAAATTTTTTAAAAAGATGAAAAATAATATGTGGCTTAATGATTACATAAAACATATAACCTGAGGAACCAAATGTTCATGTTTACCTTACATTCAAACTCTACTATAATTGTCAGAAAACATATAATATCATTCTAAAATTCACCTGGTAGCATGTACAAAAATAAATAAGAGAAGTGTGACTAAGTGGGGAATAGTGAAGATTATAAAACCACACTGATTGACTGTGTGACATGGCAGAGCCCTAATAGCTGAGTCCGTGCATGTAACAGCAATGACTTCTGCCATAAGCGATTGCCCACTACCTGACAGGCAGGGCATCAGGGGGCCAAGACACACTCAGATCATCACACCTGCTTGGTACAAATCGAGTGTTAGTGTGCCCACTTTGTACCTGGAAACTGTTGTCTGAGAAGTAAACTAATTTATTCTAAAAATGCCACAATTAGTATTTTACAAATGTAGGATATAAAAGAAGGACTCGTACTATACTGAAGATGCTAATCAGATAGAATGATTTTTTGTTTTGTTTCTATTTTCTAGACCAGATTTCCAGACATCTGCCTATTTGTGTTTTCTCTCTAAAGGAAAACTAGATTATCCATTGTATGCTTACATTAAGGCTATTGTTTTGTTTAGGATTTTTTTAAAAGCTCGTTTGAGTGGATTTTAATCCCTCATCATCTAAGGTTCCTTAACATACATACCAAAATCTAGGATCTTCATTTATATCCTCAAAAAACAAATAGCCCAGTAATGTTAATGTTAAAGACAATATTATATTTGTAAGAAAACTAAGCATGATTCATGTAGTATGTATTTGTACTCATTGAAAAAATGTCAATAATATCCTTAGTAATAAAAATCCATAGTTCACAGCAAAGAACTTAAATATATTTTAGAGGATTAAACAAATCTTAAAAACAATTTTAAAATATTATAGATGAAGTAGTATAGTATTTAAATTTGAGAAATAGAAGCAAACAGAAAAAATGTAAATTAATTACTAAAAATTTGAGTGTTTTACATATATCATATACAAAGTTTATTACTAAACAACTAGCTGAAAAATGCTTGCTAACAGATGACCATTAGCTAAAATGTTATTATACAGAAAGTCCTTAAGCGAGTTAATAAAAAAGCAGAAAACTTATAGTAAAATAAAGATAACACAAATTAATAATTCACATAAAAATTAGGTAATAAAATATTAATAAGCCAATGATTAAAATGCCAGTGAAATTGACTATTTTCATCTATTAAATTAGTAATTTTATTAAAAGACTTTTAATTTTTGTCAGTCATTATCTTAGATTTCTTATGTGTATATAATTTGGCAGAAAATTTTGACAATAAAAGGTATAAAAATATTTTATACTTGCATCTAGAGATTCCACTTTGAGAAATAAATTATAAGAAAATAAACATACCTAGACAAAGTAAAAGTATAAAAATATTCATCATCATACTGTGTAGAAAATAAACATTTAAAAGGACATTAAAAGTAGGTAAAGTTTAGTCCTGGCTGGGTGGCTCAGTTGGTTGGAACCTTGTCCTGTACAATGAAAGGCAATGGATTTGACCCCAGCTCGGGTGTGAATGGGGCAACTGATGGATATTTCTTCTCCCTTTTTCTCTTTCTCTCTCTCGCTCTCTTTCTCTCCCGCTCCCCCTTCTTCCTACCTTCCTCCCTCTCTAAAATCAATAAACATATCCTTGGGTTAGGAGTTAAAAAATAAGCAAGTAAAGTTAGAATAATATATGTTATAATGCCTGATGGAATGTTACAAAATCAAAAATAATATTTAGAACATTTTTTTTACTGTGATTAGTGAAGGTTGTCCTGAAAATAGAAATGGAATCAATTGTCCAAAATTAAGGAACTTTTATAAAAATAAGTTGAGTTTCTTTTTAACAAATAGAGTTCCAAAAAGAATGTATTATATCTTCATTAAAAATCTTTTTATGTTTCTTTATACTTAAAATTTGTTTTCCAATGAGCATGATTTACCTTTATGATAAAATGAGAAGACAAGCATACTTTTAAATGAATTTTATTGAGCATTAACTCAACAACAGTATGATAGTGACTTTAGCCTGATATTTGTGGATGGTGGGCAGTGGAAGTTTGGTACAAAAACATTCTTTTTTTTTCTGTTTTTACTGAAATTTATTGGGTGACACTGGTTAATAAAATTATACAGGTTTCAGGTGCACAATTCCACAATAGATCATGTGTACTGTGTGTGCATCACCTCAAGTCTCCGTACAAAAATATTCTTGATCAAAAATTGACCTTTTACACTAGTACATTCTTTAGTAAAAAAAGTAGACACCACAGTGCTTCCATTTTTCCTGGAAAAGTAGAAAAAGAATATGACTATTAGGAACTGGAAATAAGGTATAAATAGAGCTAATCTTCACTTGAGCTTGGGTCTTCACAAAAGGGGTGTATATATGGCCATCATGCCCAGAGGGGAAGATCTGTACTAGGGCCTCGCTGCCTCAGTTTGGATTCATCAGTAGTCAGTTACACTGTGGTACTAGCAGGCCTCCTCACAGTGGAGGGATGTGACTCAGCGAAACTGCCTCCTTGGGAAGGAAGCCAAACACCAGCTGTACAAAACCTGTCCCATTATTTTCTTTTGTGTATGAGTCAGGACTGAATATTTTCTACTCACTGGCTAGGTTTTTGAGAGAAATAAGGGCTTATGGGTTTCCTATCTGGACTTACAATTTCTTATACAATCATTATATTATGGTCAAAGATGAACAGAACCAGGGGTTTCCCTAGGGCCATTAAAAAAAGCGGATAAGGGGAACCTTAGTGATGAGTGTGCAATGACACTCTATCATTGCCCTCCATTCTGTCTGGACTGTATGTATGTACAGACTGAACAGGAAGCACCTAAATCCACTGCTTGAATACATTTACCTGAGACGCTTCGTAATAGCTTTAATTGCCAGGGAAGAGGTAGAAATATCGTGTCATGGACACTCTTTCAATTGTGGGCATCTGAGCCAGTATATTTGGTGTCTCAAATGAACGTTGAACCTAAATTAGTAAAGAAAGCCTTTAGAGATTTTCTAAAAAGGAAATTTGAACTTCTCACTTAGAAATGTGAAAATTTGTTGTATGTATTAAGGCTGTTGCCAGATAGTATAAGCAAAAGAAATGTTTAGCTTTTCCTTGGATAGAGTGCATATACATGGAACTAGTAGGAATATAAGCACTTCCTGAATGAGCAAGGCTATCAGGATTGGAGAAACTCATGCTTGTTCTATGTTTTACTTCATAAAACTTCTTCTTTAAACAAACTTGGGCTATAGGAAGGAGCATTGAGAGGACCTAAAGCTTCAGGATTCTAAAAATGTTTTGCAAATGTTTCTACAAAATTTTCAGGGGCATAGGTTAAAAGGACAAGAAGATCCCTACCTTTCGAAAAATCTCCTCCAAATGATGACACCAAGAATATTGTTTGAAGTGGTGGATAATTTGGTAAATGAAGAGAGAGCCATTTGTGCTCATTCTCCAAGAACTATTATCTGCAAATAAAAGGTATAAAAATATTAGGGGAGGTGGCCTCTGTTTAAGTGTGGAAGGTACCTAGAGCCATAACTTTTGGCTAAAGCTTTATTTTGATTCTTTGGAGGAGGCAGAGAAGGAAGCCAAATCTGGATAAAGCTGGGACCACAGGTTTATACAGGAGCCCAGAGAAAACCATCTTGGGCCCTTAATCATAATCGCCTTGACTTGCTTACTAGCAGGGCCAAGTTATGACCCTTAGGATTGCAAGTAGAATAAAAGAACATAGTTTTTTTTTCAGAACTTACTACACACACACACACACACACACACACACACATATATATGTGTGTGTTTTCTTGTGTTACCCTTGGCATTTTTATATATATATATATTTATATATTTATATATATATTTATATATATATATATATAAAGAATTCAACTCTTGACATTCTTTGATTCTAGGTCTTCTCTTCATCTATACTGTTTCCTAGTATAATATTTTACCCTTACAGTTTTGTTGTATGAATATCTTTTGAATTACTACTTCTCCTTAATGTGATCAAATCTTTTTTATCATAAAAAAGAAAATACTCTAATTATCAGTTTATCTGCAGCTACCATCCTATTTCTCCTTCTTTTTCACAGTTCAATTTCTCAAATATCTTCTACTCAACAACTTCATTTTCCCCTCATCTGCTCACGCCTGTCAAGCTTCTCCCTCCCACACTATATTTACCAGTGACTTTCTGCAAGGTCATCTCTGCCCTCCAAGTCATAAAATTTGATGGTAACCTATTGGGTCTCACCTTTACCTGATCTGTCCTTCACATCAGAAACTATTTTATCTCCAACAGATTCTTTCTTGGTAACTCTGACAACACATACTCTTAGTTTTCTTCTTTATTCTCTGGTCATATCTTCTGAGTCCGGTTTGATGATTAATACTTCTATCTCTAACCTTGAACTCTGGAGGTCTTCAAGCCCCACATGTAGGATCTCTTCTCGCTCTGTTCTCTGTTTCTAGATGTTATCTATCTTTAGAATATTAAATATCATCCTTAAGTAAGCGTCTCCAAAAATTCTAATACAGATCTCTCCTCTGAAAAATACAGCTGTGTAACTCTTTACTCTTCATTTCACCTTAAAATATGCCAAAGGTATCTGATTTTAATGAATGCATCACAGTCCTCTATTTATAAACTTGAGTCACCTCTAGTATCCCTTCTCCTTAACCTGCTATATCCACTACACCACTAAGTCATATTAATTTGTATCTATTAATTATTTCTTGGCTCCAACAACGGACCTCATTCCAAGACTATCGTCCTCACCTGTGGCTTATAATACTGCCATAGTAGCATTTAAACCTGTCTCCTATACCTACTCTTACCAGGCTGTAATCCATTCCCCACAGAATCCCCAAAGTGATCATTTAAAAATAAAAACATCGCTTCCATGCTTAAATTTCACCGAAGTTTCCTATTTCTATTGGTGTACAATAATATTAGCAATAAAGCATAAAAGACCAAACCCTTCCCTAACACAGGAGGCCTCAAATTGCGTGGCTCCTGCCAACCTCTCCAATCTTCCTCTTGGTCACTCTCCCTTGGCTCCATGCTCCGACCTCACTGACCCTGTTTTCCAAGCTCCTTTCTTTCTCAGGTCCTCTGTGTGCAATGCTTTTTCCTGTCTGGAATGCTCCTGTGTTACCCTTGACATGGTTAGTGCCTTCATTTTTCAATTGTGAGCACAATTTCTTCTTTAAAACACTTATCACAGTTGGCAGTCATTATTTATTTCTGTGATGTTATGTGTATATCCTCCCACCCTCAATTAACTTCTGCCTCTCTGGCTTGACTACACCCTCTGCGGGGTGCAGTAACCACGTCTGCAGCCGTTCTGTGTCCTACGCCCTGCCCCTAGCCCGGTTATGTGCATTAGAAATGAATGCAAGAATTTTACACATTAGGCTTTATTCTGTCAACTACATTAAACAAACTCTTAGAGTATGTGACTTTAATGTGGAACCCTTCTTTCAAATATATATTCCAAGAAATAAAATACACCGAAGCAGAACTATTCTAGATGTGCAGGGGCCTGCATGGGCCTTGTTCCAATTTTGCCGGGCCAGACTCACGGGGTCCTCCAGTTCCTTGTTACTCACTTTTGGTCATGTACTGGCAGCACTGGCAGCACCATGGAGATTTTCTGAAAGGTAGATTCTCAGGCCCTGCCCCAGATCTACTGAATCAGAAATCTACATTTAACGAGATCCCCAAGTAATTTCTATGGACATTAAAGTTCACAATTACTACACTAGAGCACTTGAAGCTATGACTTGTGTCAACTAGGTTTTAAAAATTGCCTTTACTATCCAAATGGTTGCTAAAACAATATTGTGGATGGCGGGAGTATTGTTAAATGGATTTTCTACAGGCCAGACCATGAACAATCAGGAATAGCTTTTATTTTTTATCTTCTACTCTTCCAGTATGACCTTTGTACCAAAGAAGGATTTTCGGTCATTGGCTAAATTATCCTGAAGGCAGGCACCTGAATGTTAACTAATTTGCTAAGATTATATTAAAATGAGAGGCCAATATGTTCTAGGATATGTGGAACAAGTATTACAGTTTTACTAGCTAATTTAATCGCTAGTAGAGGATCAGGTAAACCAAACCAAGAATATGCTACATATTTACTTTTTTAAAGTAAAAAAAAAACCTTTTACTTTATTTATAGTTAGACTACTTTAAGTCTGGATCCTCACTGAACTCCTGTTTAGTTTGAAAGTTTCCTCCAAAATAAAGACTTAAATTTTTACTTTTGAAAAGTTCAATATTTGAAATGTATTTATGACCAAAAATGTCTCATTAGAGAGGAAATGTTCTTATATTAGTTGAAAGATATGATCATAACCTAGCCCATAATCTAGGAACTAATTGATTAAGAAACTTTTCTCTCTGAAGTCGCTTACGTGGAGTTGAAGATTTGAATGCAATGAAGTCCTTCTCCACATGGGTTTTTGTAACTGCATCACTCCAGACGTAGCATTGCAAGGCATGGTCATATGTACATGCAGAGGCTCTTCCCACGTCGGTCACCCAAACAGCCCCGTCACCTCCTGAGAGAGACATCCATGTCATATGAAAGATGTTATATTTAAACACATAACACAGGCACCCAAAATCTTTTTTGCCATTATACCATTACTTTAGTACGTCTTAACATATAATTTATTAAAAATGAAAGTATCTTACTACTGGAAAAACTACCTCACTGACTGTGAGCCATACAGAGCCCGCTTAACTTTGGAATAAACTTGTTAATCATCTGGTTGCAAATGATCGGGCCATTCCTAATTACTCTAGGCTACTTATCATCTCTTTACGAGTGGTACAGACTTAATTCAATTTCTGGACTGGGACTAAGAATAGTACTAAAATGTTTTTCTCACCCCTCTCTAGGAAAATGAAGGCTAGACATCAGGCTAATAGGAGGAAGTGTAAGGCCACTCCCAGTGTTTCCCCAACTCAGACTCACTGCCTCTGCATGCCTGCATGATGATGACCTTGGGTTTGTCTCTTAGACCCTGGCAGTTACGGTTGTTGAAAATCTGGAAGATTGTATCATCACGAAGTATATCTGGCTCTTGTTCGGTGTGCTTTGTCCCACAGATTCCTTCCAGGATGCCATGAGACATAAACACCAGGAATGTGCTGTCCGAGGACTGGTGTTCTTGCCGGGCAGCAAACTGCAATAGCACTGTTTCCATTTCCTAAAAGAGACTGCAGAATTATCATGAAGGCACTCTCCATATACAGTTTGTACTCAAAGAGTATAATAGATGGAGTTAACAAAAAAGGTGCCGGCACCAAGGAATCGGGTGATTTGGACTTAGGAAGATGATGAGGGATGAAGTATGAGGGGCAAGTGACATGAGACGTCTCTAGTAGGAAGGCTTAGCTTTCATCTGTTTTATATGTTAGAGTTCCTGTAAGTTTTCATTCCAAAACAGAGATAGTTTTCCACTGACAAAAACTATAAAAACTTAACAAATTTCTTCAAAATGGAACAGCGGAAAGTTAGGTTTAAAATGGTTTTGTCTAAAGTCACCCAAGTTATTTTAGGGCAAACCCAAATCATAACTTTGTGTGTGTGTATAATTTTTATTTTTTACTACATACCTGGTTTTACATTTAAACACATGGTATAAAAATTATAAAAACCTCATGAGCTCATTATGTAGGTAGCAGGCAATTTCAGGGCCCAAGCCCTTCATCTCACCCATACTATCAAATAACAGATGTTACTCAGACTGAGGCCTTTAGAAAGGTCCAACATTTTTAGTGAAATACTAGTACGTAAAGGTGCTCTAAGTCTTTGATATGAGACTGTGCATTGGAGGAGAGTGAAATCCAGGGGATCCTATTCTGGAGCAAATGTAATCCCTATAATATATGTTTTGTTCTTAGACCTGCTAAGGAAAAAGTTCAAAACTGTTTAGGGTGGTAGGAAGTTTGTCCCGCTCTCCTGAGTCATTACCGAAGCTGTAAGATTCACTTTCACAACCACTGAGTATCCAAGGTTTTCAAGTAGGTCTTGCATCCCCAAAAGATCAACTTCAGAACCATATCGGTTATTAAGATGATCAAATTCTTTGTTGCAGATGATGAGGGCCAGGCGCGTTCGGCCCTCTTTCTCCATCACTGGGTATATCTGCAATTAGATATATCTGCAATTAGAATGAGTTGCCCCAGGCCTCCTCCCTTTTGTCTCTAAAGTCCTTAAAAACAGGCCTTTACAATTATAGAGTGTATGGCGGGAGAGCTTGGGAATGGAACTCTGTCCTCAAGAGGAAAGAGACAGGACCACAGACTGAAAACATGCAGTAGGGACTTGGCTTTGGTTGGGTGGTGGATAGGAGTTCAGAGTCTGTTCCAGGATGAGATGGAAGAGACAGGAAATCTAATGTAAGGATCACTTAATTTGTCTTGAACTTAAGGCATTTATAACAAGAACTAAAATTCCCAGTATGTCCCCAGTATCTTATTTGAGCAGACAAATTTGTGTGCCTCCCTATTCCAAAGCAAAATACCTCATCTGCCTTTGTCGTCTTCAGTCTACGGAAATGGTCAGGAGGACAACACTTTAACTTATGAACAGGTTGGGAAGCCTGGGTTTCCGGAGGAGCTAAAATAAAAATAAAAAAAATAATAATAATAAAATAAAATAAAATAAAATAAAATAAAATAAAATAAAATAAATAAAATAAAATATGATAAAATAAAATAAAATAAAATAAAATAAAATAAAATAAAAACCTCATTAAGCAGTAACATCCAGTACTTTGCAATCACGGAGCCCTTTTGAGTGGATTCTCATTCTTTGGAAATGCTTACTTCCATCCCACCAAAATATTTTATATTTAAAATGACTAAAACAAAAGACAGAATATTCCCTTTCTTTCTTTCTGCCTCTTACTGACCCCACCATATGTTTCTGTTTTTGTTAGTGGTTACGGCATTGACTAATCTTTTTAACCAAACACATTAAACTCACATAAACAGAGTAAGATTTAGAAGGAAACCTAATGTTCATTTAACATAGTGAAGTCATTATTCAGATATTTGAACTCCACTTTCAATACCCCTTCTTTATTATTACCAGTTTCTGAAATATCTCCACTAACAGGGTATTTAAAATATTCTAAAGCATTTTTGAACCATTCTGAAGGACCCTCTAAGTCCTGCTGTGTATTTCCCATATTAGAACCATTAAAAAAATATCTAGTTCCTTTCCCTGTGAAAACCCATAAATTCCTCTATGACTTCAATATACATCCTCATTTTTTTATATGCATGCCTCATATAAGCAAATATTGTATTTTATCTTAATTGTGTTTATTGTACTGTAAGCTTAATTAAGACAGGGAAGGTGTCTTTAATTTTTGCATTTCTAGTATCTGGCATGATATTCAGCACAGATTAGTGTTATCTTGAACAGTTTATAACTGCTTGTCAATGAACAGTTGCCTTCAACTTGAAAATAGCTACCAGGTCTCCTGAGTCTGTTTTTCCTTAGGGCAACAAGCCTCTGTTCCTTTAGTATTTTTCTGCATAAAATAGTTTCATCTTTTAACCAAAAAGCCCATCAGTTTACCTACATCTCCACCCACCTACTTTATTTTTCCTCCTACTGCAAAGAAAAACATGATCTTCCTCCTGTACAAGGGTGATATCTCTATTTATGCTCTGAGTTCCATTCCTTCTCACCTACAAGGACTTTACTCGGGCATTTACTCAGCTGTGCATTCTACTTCATCAGTTTTTCTCACTCTCCCAACTGTGTTATCCCCATTGGCATATCAGTATGCCTTCACATCAAAGTGCCTCTTAAAAACAACTTTGCCTTGACCCTGTTTCTTCTCCAGCTAAGGAATTGTCTTCTCCATTTCTTAGCATCATTCCTTAAAGGCTTTGTCTGTTTTCACTATTTTTATTTTTTTCCAACTCATTTTTTCTTCTGGGTGCAATATAGACTGACTCTTATCCTCACCACTTAAGTGAGGTATTTAATATGAAGATTACCACTCACCAAGTTTTGCTTTCTTTGTGTTTAACATGGTTGAACACATCTTATTTCTTGAAAAACAAAATGTTTTCTAGGCTTCTGTGATGCTGCATTTTCCAGCCATTCTTCTTAAACCTGTCTTCATTGCTGGCTCTTCCTCTACTGTCACATGTCCAAAAGTTGAGTTGTTCTATGTCAGGACCTCTGTTATTGTCTATCAACATTTCTCCCCTGGGCCTCTTTCAGCCTCACCATCTTAAATTCTATTTGCATGCCGATGAATCCAAAAATGTATTCCCATCCCTGATTCCTCTTTGAACTCCTCAGTTGAACATCCATCTATTTACTGAATATGTACCCTTGGATGTAGCACACATTTCAAACTAAATATGTACAAAGGACTCCTGATGTTTGCCCACTGCTATCTGTTTCCCCTGAGTGTACTCGCAATCATAAGCTTTCTGGGTCTCAGTAGGTGGTACTTAGTTGCCAAACCAAAAAGCCTAGAATCACTATTGATTCCTTCATTTCTGTTATTAACCCACACCCAATCCATCTGTACTTTCTGTTGACCTACCACTGAAACAGATCCCAGATTTAACTCCTTATCATCATCCCTGTGACTACAACTCTAAAAGCTATTGTCTCAGCTGAGACATGCGAACAGCTTTTAACTAGCCTATTTGACTCTATGCTTGTTTATCTCTCCTCTGCTTAAAAACTTAAAAAAAAAAAGATTTTATTTACTTATTTTTACACAGAGGGGAAGGGAGGGAGAGAGAGGGGAAGAGAAACTACATTGTGTGATTGCCTCTCATGTGACCCCTACTGGGGACCTGGCCCGCAACCCAGGCAGCATGTGCCCTGACTGGGGAATAGAATCGGCGACCCTTTGGTTCGCAGGCGGGCGCTCAATCCCTGAGCTACACCAGTCAGGACAAAAAACTTCTTAAAGGTTTTCTATTGCAAATAAAATCCAGATTCTTTCCCACTTTCTAAAAATCCCAAAATAGTGTAGCAATGATACCCTGGCTTTTGGCAGCTCCTCCTACCATGTTCCCCCTAATTTCCAACTCTCCAGTCAGATTGGCCTTTTCTATGAAAAGGCCATTCCGGGTTCAGAGCTTTTGTTCTTGTTCTTGTTTCCCCTTCCCATGGAATGCTTTCGATTTAGAATTTGTCACAACTCCTTCCTTATTGTTCTGGTCTGTACTAAAATATCACCTCAAAAGACTTCTCAAAACTATCCACCCTGGCTCACATACCGCCCCCCAATCCCAACACTGTCTCTGTCTACGGCCCAATCCTCTTTTCTCTCGTACGTTCCCTATTTCTCTCGTACTATTTATTTTTTGCACTTTTATTATATATCCACCCTTATTACACTGCAAACTCCATGTAAGCAGGATGATCTTTGTATTACTTTTTGCTATAAACCCTGTAATTAGGATAGTATACAGTAGATTTTCAATTAATATATGCACCTATATAATATATAGATATAAAATGAATAAAGATTACAAAGTTTTTATTCCTTTTTTTGTTCAGAAACTTTGAAGATATGATACTCAGAAGACAACACTGTCACTGCTCCCTTTCTAGACATTATTATTTTTTTAATATGGCCCAATATTTCATCAGTTTCTTTGGTGACTATATAGTGTAGATGATTCTGTTTTGTAATGTACTTTTCTAAATCACATCCTTATTTAGTTTTGCGAAGTTGGTAGTCGCTTATATTTCAGATGTTTTATAAACCCTTTTAAAGATGTTATTAATCCCATTTAAAAATATGAACCTCAGAAAAGCTGAGACAGAGAGATAGATACACCAGAGAGCATGGTTAGTCAATGGCAGATGGGCTTAATGTATACATTTCTTGTGCTTTGCTCCACTTCTCTTTCCATTACACCACAGGGCTTTTCTTACATGCCTTAACTTAAATAACGTCATTATGTGTCCATGACATTACCTGTCAGAGGTAGAGCCAATGCCTGGCACAATCCAGCAAGCTCCTCCGGTTTAACATCTTCATTTTCACTTCCAGATTCTAAGGAGAATTAAAGAGTAGGGATGTGGGTATTAATCTTACTTATGAGAAACTTTGTTAGGGGCAGAAAGAAGAAATATCTGATTTCTTAAACCTAAGTTTCATGGTCTTTTCACTATAACATAGGGTCTCTGTATAGCTGTCTTCCCCCCAAGTGGTGTACAAGGGCTCCCATGAGCCATTGGGTTTTGATGGCAGTTACCTTTTGGAGGGAGAGCCAATGCCTGCAATGACCCAGCTTTTTTCTTATCTTCATTTTCTTCACTTTCGCTTTCACTTTCACTTTCAGATTCTGAGTTGGAATGAGCAAAAAGTTAAGCATCAATGCTCTACTTCAAAGGTTATTTCCAAAGATGAACATTGACTGAGAACACACATGTCCTAGATCTTTACCAGAATGCATTCTGACAATATTAGAAGTCCAAGAGTTTCTGACTGTGATGTGAGATTTGGGGGCAGTTACCTGTCGAAGAAGAAGATTCAGTGTCTTCAGATTCATTATTCTCATTTTCAGGATGAGATTCTGAAATAAAAATAAAAATTTATTAACAGAAGTAAGTTGCTCAAACCTACACACTTCAAACGCTTTTCCTTGCACTGACAAGGAAATGACTATGTTCAGCGTGGGGCTACCTTATAAAGCATGGAGATTTGGCTCATTCTCTAAACTCCAGGGTTTGTGTTTTTTTTTTAATAGAATTACAATATTTTGCCAAATGAAAGAGGAGGCAGACTTTCTGAGAAACAAGGAAGAGCTCATTATTTTCCTGTTTATATACTACAAGGAATACATTCTTTTGTCAAGGCTTTTCTTCTGCAAAAACATTTTTTATTCTGAGGAGGAAAAGTACATGTCTTTACAACAACAAAAGTATAATCCTGGAGGGATGTTCCAAGGATTTGGAATATACCCATGTATATATTTTACTCTAAAGTAGGGGTCAGCAAACTATAGCCTGAGGGCTCAACTCAGCCTAAGACCTATTGGTATAAATAAAGGATTATTGGAACACATCCACACTCATTTTGTACTTACTATACAATATGTTGCTGATTTCATGCTACAACAGAAGATTTGAGTCATTGTGACAGAGACCATATGGTCCAAAAAGCTTAAAATACTGCCTGTCCTTTCAAAGAAAGCATGGCCAACCCCATGCTCTAGAGAGAAGACACATTTATGTTCTAGCCTCAAATTGCCTACTGTCCTCCTTTAATGAGGAGGAAATATAGGTTCTTAGAGTTTTATCCCTTGGGATAAGTCATTGCTAAGTAGAAGATGATGGATTTTTTTGTATTGAATATTATATATTTGGAAATGACTCTAAAGTCCACAGTACATGACCAGAGTAGAACAGATTAGATAAAAATTCTAATTAAATGTTATACAACTCCAATATCATTGATTCACTTAACAAATATTTCCTCAGCACCTATCAGGTGCCATTTCTATGAGTATGAGATATATTCCTGAACAAAGCAAAGGTACATGCCTCATGGAGCTTACATTTTAGCAGGGAGACATATAATATAATGAATAAGTAAATGTTATAAAATGATGAAGGTGACAATTGCTAAAAAAAAGAAAAAGAAAAAAAGAAAATGTACGTCATTGTAAAGTGATTGGGAATGTTGGAACAGGGACTAAAGTAGATTAAGGCATTTTGAAGTATTAAATGAGAAAGTCAGGCAAAGAAGATACTAGAGATGTGGATAGTTTATTCCCCACATGTGATCAGAAATAAGGCAATGCGTGTAAAGAGAGTAGATGAAAAACAAGTTACCAGCCCTTTGGCCTGAGACACTCACTTAACCTCAGTTGTTTCTTGGTGTGGAAGAGCTGGTCCATAAGTATTTTGCCCGCCTCTTCAGTTTTCTCAGTGAGATCACCAACTAGGCTTTCAGTCCTGTTCACGATGAGACTCACTCTCTCCCCCAATCTTTGTAACTCATCTCTATTTAACACGTTCTTCTCCATCAAACCATTAAAAATGCCTTCAATGAAGTTCCCTGCAATTGACTTCACCATGTCCATAGGATCTTCCTGATGTCCCTTTTCTGTGAGAAAGATAGGATTTTAGATGTAGACGGGATCTTCAATATCTAGTTCTAGGCCAATGGTTCTCAAATTTCAGTGTGCCAAAGAAAATGCTGGATAACAGAACTGCCTGTCCCCCATTTACCAAAATTCTGATTTGATAGGCCCTGGCTGAGTAGCTCAGTTGGTTAGAGCATCCGCCAATAGAGATATTGAGGTAATAGAGATATTGAGGGTTCAATCTCTATCAGGTCATATGCAGAGAGCAACAATGAGCATATAAGTGGAACAACAAATAGATCTCTCTAAAAAAAAAAATCAATTTGATAGGTCAGCGTGGATCTATCAAATTTTCATTTCATTTTATTTCATTTCCATGAATTTTCATTTCTAACAATTCCTGAAATGATGCCAAAGACCACATTGAAAATAACACCCATCATGTTCAAGCCTGTGTATTTTTATAGAGGGGGAAACTGAGCTTCAGAGACTTGAAGCGGCTTCACTGAGGAGGTTAATGAAAGCCAACTCTGTTCAGTCTTCGTCTCACCCATCGTCTGTTCCCTTCCTGTCACATTTATCAATGCCTAATTTAAAAACACATTATATTCAATATGTATAGCAGTAAAGCATAAACAAATTACATCTATAAAAGAATGCATTTTTGCCCTGGCTAGTGTGGTTTAGTGGATTTAGTGTCGGCCTGTGAACCAAAGGGTCGAGGATTTGATTCCCAGGCAGGGGACATGCCTGGGTTGCCAGCCGGATTCCTTGGCTATGGGCATGAGAAAGGCAACCGATTGTTGTATCTCTCACACGACAATCTTTCTCTCCTTCTCTTTCTTCTCCCTCCCTTCCCCTCTCTCTAAGAAGTAAATAAAAATCACTTAAAAAATAAAACTACTCCATTTGAAAAAATAAAAGAATGCATTTTGTTTTCATGGGCAGGGCTGAGGGCAGCTCTATTTGCAGACATTAAGAGCAAAAACCATGGCTGGTTTGCATGCTGCTGCAAACGAAAGGTCACAGAGAGAACAGAAATATGGAGGAAATGCAAGTTACTGTGTTCCACAGCAAGGCCTCTCATCTGAGCAAGAGGACACTCATAAAATGACTGAGAATCCTGAGTCCTTATAAGAAAAACCTAAAATCATAGGAAAGGTTTGTTTTAGGTACAGATTTTTTACTCTTTCCCTTCTTTCCAAGAAGCTGTAACTTATTAACTAAAACTTTTTGTGTTAGCAAAGTCATTACCATGACCCAAGCTCCTATCACCCACATCCTAGAGTAAAATAGTTTTGTCTGGAGAGTGCCCCTCTCATAGGTCTTTTTCCCTCCCCCACCCTGTGCTCCTGAGCTATAAACACCCCAAAACACAGCCAGAAACAATGGAAAAAGTGTAGCCACTCACCAGCCATTGCTGCTTCAGCTCCCTGGGCAGGAAAAGCAGTGAAAATGAAAGCAACCTTCTTACTTCTTTCAGTGCTCGAACGTTCACGTTGCCTATATGGGAAACCTCAACTTCTCAAATTTCCTTGTTCTTTGCCAGGGTAGAATCTGACTCCTCCTCAGATTTGCAGCTTCTTTCCTTTGGAAAACAAAGCAAAACCTGTCTTTTTACTTTGATAAAACAAAGTCTGCAGAATGAAATAGACACACACATAGAGTTTCTGTTCTGTTTTCCAATCTATTTTTAACACACTTAATAAATCAAATGGACATTTATTTGTCTCTGTGCCACCCCTCAGCCACTAAACTGGAGGGAGGACCATTTGACTGATGCTGGCTTAACCCTGGAAGGGAAGTGTTAATGTGGAAGGCTTGAGGGGAGTAAGGAACCAACTGACCTGCTGGGATTATGCCCTAAGAATCCTGAAACACCAGTTCAAAAGAACCTGTGCACCCCATGTTCACAGCAGCACAATTTACAATAGCCAAGGATTGAAAGCAACCTAACTGCCCAACAGTGAATGAGAGGATCAAAAAACTATGGTACATTTACACAATGGAATACTATGCAGCAGAAAGAAAGAAGGAGCTCCTACCCTTCAGCACGCATGGATGGAACTGGAGAGCTTTATGCCAAGTGAAATAAGACAGGTGGTGAAAGACAGACACCATATGATCTCACCTATAAGTGGAAACTAATCAACAAAATAACAAGCAAGCAAAATAGAACCAGCAACATAGAAATAAAAAACAGAAAGTAACCAGAGGGGAGGAGGGATGGGGATGGCAGGGGAAAGGGAGGGGAAGCGTCATCAAGGAACACGCATAAAGGATGCATGGGCAAAGCCAAACGGGGGGAAGGATTGAGGATGGGAGACAGGGGTGGGTGGGGTCGGGGAAGGGGGAGGCTGGGAGTAGTGTGGGAAATTAAGAAGCCAAAGAACTGGTGTGTGCAGCCCATGGACAAGGACTAAGAGGTTTGGGGATGATGGGATGGGGTGCAGGGTGGAGGGGATAAAGGGGGGGAAATGGGACAACTGTAATAGCATACTCAATAAAATATACAAAAAACAAAAAAACAACTGAAAACTGCCTAACTTAATAAGTGTATCACTGTTTTAAAATCACAAATAGGTAATCTCTTTTCTTCTCTTTCTTTCTTTCTTTCTTTTTTTTTTTAGAAACAAAGAACAACTTTATTTTGTACATTGAAAAAGATAGGTTCCATTTTAGTGAAATGTGCTTAAAGATTATTTTTTAGTTTAAATAATAATAAATAAAGAGAACATCAGAACTATCAGACTGTATTAAATTTAATGGCATCTGCTGAATGAGAACAATGTAGACTTCCCATATTATAAGAAAATTCCAGTACTCATTTTGAAAATAAATGTTTAGTTTTGTGGTTTAAAAAATTCGCTTTAGGTTTAGTAAACAATTATATATAACAATACCTAGAATTGCACTTAATTTATCTATTTGATGAAACAAGATAGTTCATTTCCCCCTGCTCAATGAAACTTAGGTTAACTTTTTGACTCTCTTTTCTGATCTCATTAGTTGTCAGTTTTGGGTATTCTTTATCCATGTATTCATGTGTTTATATTTTATTTGCTGAATGCAAAAAGGACTCTTCTACTTAATTAAAAAAGCAATAGCTTGTCATTAAAATTAAACAACAGAAAAATGTATAAAATGGAGTATGATTATCTAGCTTTTTTCTTTTTGTATATATCAATTACATACTTTTAATCATTTATATTATTAATATAATTATATATTTATTACAAATACACATGAATGCAGATATGCACACACATACAAAGCATTTCCATCATTTTATACAATGTTCATTCAGATTCCTACATTAACTTCTTTCTTTGATCTTCATTCCTTGTTGTAGCTCAAAAACATGTTAGCATTTCCATTAAAGCAGTTTGCTGGTTGCAAATTCCTTCAATTTTTCTTTGCCTAAAAATATCTTTATTTTGCCTTTCTTCTTTTTCCAATTTATTTTATTGTATTTTTCCATTACCATTTATCCCCCTTATACCCTCTTCTACATCTACCTACCTGCATCCCCTAATCATCTAGCTTCTTTAATCTCCCACTACAAAGTTACCATGATTATATATTTACTTTGCATATTTGTGAATTTTTCCTACGTTTTTAAAAAACACAATACAAAACTGATTTTAGATAGCACCAACCACTGGCTTCCTTGGATCCATTCTCTTTGCCCTGACTGCAGACTGGCATTATGACCTGGTTTCGACCAACATGATACAGTAGTGGGACATTGAATAATTCTGAGCCCAGGTCTTCAGAAGCATTGTGAATCTCTCCCTCATGATCACCTGAACCTATATGCAAATAAGACTGTGCTTCATAGCTGAAAGATTAGGGACATCACATGGAGGAGAGCCCACCTGTGCCAGCCAACGATACATCACCCTACATCACCTTTAAGCTAGATGATTTTCAAACACATGACAGATCCCAGGTATAGCACAGGGCCCCAAACCATGTGATGATCTATCTGGTAAAGCGATATATTGGTATTGCATTTCCTTCTCTTCGAACCCAATCTCATAAATAGTTTTTCCATTCAGAGAGGAATATTTCTAGTCTCAAGATCTACAAACTCATCATTACCTGGTCTCATGTACTTGGGCTTCACTCCTGCAATTCTACCTAAGGTTAAGCCATCAATTTCTTATTCAATTCACTCACCCTTACTTAGTCAAGGACATTGTTCAACAATAGCCCCATTGCTCTTCTACCTCATTATTTTCCCACTTAATCATGTCATTACTATTAACATAAAAAACACTATAGTTCCTCTTCATTAAAAAGAACTTACTGGATCTCTCTTCTGCACAACTCTTCAAATGTATTTTTTATCCTTACTGTTCCCAAATGTTCTTATTAATTCTTAAACCAGTTCCAATTACTTTTTGTCTCTACTCCTCTATCAAAACATCTCTTGTTAGTGTAACTCATCACTTCAATGTTGTCAAATTACATGTATAATCCTCAATTTTTTGACCTATTAGAATTATTTCACAGTGATATTTGCACCTCCTCTTGAAACTTTTCATTTCTCTTCCAAATCACATCTTCATCTTGATCCTCCTGTTGCTTCATTGGCTGCTCTTCATATCTTTGGTCTTTGCTTTACTTTTCCTCGCTTATTAAGCGGTGTCTCCAGTATTTTCGTTTTCAATACTGTATATATATATGAAGACAACTCAAAAATTTAACGTCTAGCTTATGCCTGTTCCCTGAATGCTGTTCTCATATAACCAATGACAATCTTTTGAATGTCTAGTAGTCTTCTCAATGTTGACCTTCCTTGCCCCCTCTGAGAGTGTATTCTATTTTATTTGAGTTATTAAAGTAATTTCGTCCTTCCAGTTGTTCAGAGTAGGTCTCTCTCAAAACTTTATCTAATTCTGGTGGCTTTCCTTTTGAAATATGTAGGCTGCTCGCTTCCATCACTTCTAGTGACATAATTTCCAGCTTCTAACACCTGATCTGGACCACAGTCAAATCTGGAGTTTTACAATAACCTTCTAAATGCTCTTTCTGCTTCTCGCTTGGCCCTACCATTGTCTTTCTCATCTTAACCCTGTAGTCAGAGTGATCCTCATAAAATATAACTCCAACGATTAATTTTATTCTTCTGCTCCTAATTTTCTAATAGCTTTTCACCTCGGAATAAAGATAAAAGGTCTTTTATAGTAATGGTACCTTGTGTGATGTGGACCTTGGCCACCTCACGATTTCATGTCCTAACTTTTCCCCATGCCTTTTGGCCTCTGATTCCAGACACATTGATTTCCCTTGGTACAGCTCAAACATCCCAATCACATTTCTGTCTCAGGGCATTCTTACTTGTTTTCCCTCTGTCTGGAATGTTACCCTTAACATATTTCACAGCTGGCTCTCTCTTTCTTCAGGTTTCTTCTGATGATAAATTATGTGTTTATTTATCTCCTTCTTCCTTGTTAGACTCCATGTTTTAATGAGGACAGTGACTTTGTCTGCTATATTTTTTTTCAGATAGCCAATGCTTGATGTAGAGTCAATTTTTAATATATGAGATTGATTAGAGGAACAGATCTTTTGTTGGTTATGTGCATTATAAAAGATTCTTCCCCTGGTTTGTGCAGCTTGTCTTGTTTCTTTCTTTCTACCATCTATAAATTCACTTTTATTTTTATTTTTTAAGTTTTATCAAAGTATAATTTATAAACAAAACATTGCACTTATTTAATGTAAACATTTTAATGAACTTAGAAGTATAACTATACTCATGATACTGTCACCACAAAGTTTAACATTGTGCAGTGCTCTTATATTTTATAATAAATTTATTTATCTGTTTATTTATGCAATGTGCTTCCCAAATCTTATTGAAAAAATTCCCCTACCTAAATCACATAAAGGTATTTCCCTATATGTTTTCTCCTAACAACTTAAAAAAACACATTTTTTTCACCTTTTGGTCTTTACTGCATCGGGAATGTTCTTTTATGTAGGGCTGGAGGTACAAAATGTGTGTGTGTTTTTCTACAAAATAATTTTTTGAATCATTTATTATTTCACTCCTGCAACATGCCATATTTTATATTGTTCATTTCAAGCCTTTGCATGCTTTTCTGTGTGTCTATTTGCCTATACATGTGTCAACGGGTAGAGCTTTACATTAAGTCATGATTTCATGATTTGTGTTCAGGTCACCTCCTAACCACTTTTTAATTATTTTTCTTACTATTACTAATTTACCTTATAAACAAAGAGTATATGCAAACTGTCAAGTTTAAGAAAATATCTTGTTAGATTTTCTTTGACATTCTTTTGTGTTTATAGATTAATTTGAGTGAAAATAAAACATTTTACATTTATTTGTTTTCTCATAGATGATGTGGAATATCCCTCATGTTAGTTAAAGTTTCCTTTATGTCACTCAATAATTTCTTAAAATAGTTTTCCATATATGTCTTGCAACTATTTGTTTATAATTTTCTTTAAGCAACTTGTAATGTTTGTTGCTATAGCAAATAGAGCCTTAAAAGCAAAAATATTTCCTACTTGGCGGTCTTGTGAATAGAAAATGCTATTAAATGCATATTTATTGGAATTCTTGCAAATGTAAAGACTTTATTTTTAATTCTAAGAAATTTCAGTTAGGACTTTCCGTCCAGATGGTGGCATAGGTAAGGGTGGCACTTGCATCCTCCCACAACCGCATCAACATTCCAACTAAACTACAGAATAGCCATCATTCAGAAACACCTGAAATCTAGCTGACTGGAAGTCCTACAACAAGGGATTTAAAGAAGAAGATACACTGAGACTGGTAGGAGGGGTGGAGAGGTGGAATGGGCTTGTGCCACACCGATGTGCGGAAGATAAAAATCAGGAGAGAGATCCCTGCTGCATAGGTCCTCCCTGAAAAGTGAGTGGTTCCATCCCCACATTAGCCGCCTCCCCTCTCCAGGATTCCAGTGCCAAGAAGAGAAGTCTCCATAAATCCTTGCTATAAAAACCAGCGGGAATTGTGACTCAGGGAAATGAAGGAGTCTATAGTCCCAAGCAGTTCCTCTTAAATGGCCAGTATATGGACTAACTTAGACTCACTGGCTCACTGGACCCTCTGGCAGCAGCTCAAAAGTTATCAGGGACATATGGGGAGGAACGCAATTGTCTGGCATAGGGGCAAGAGCTTGGGGGTAGTTTTCTGCCAGACAAGAGGGCTAGCAGAAGCCATTGTTTCTTTTCTGAGAAACCCTCCACACAGCTGTCAGGCAGGCACTGAATCTGAATCTCCATCAACCTATCCCACACAGTTAATCTGGCCCTGGTGATTCCCTGAGAACTAGCCTCACTCAACTTGTTGGCCCACCCAAGCCATTTCTAGTAGCTTTTCCATGCATATGGCCTTTCTTGCCTCATGCTTCAGGCTTTCTTAAAACCTCTCAAACAAGTAGCATCTGGCCTCTGTATATCCTGTAGCTTTTGCTAAGTGGTCTCCAGCCCAGCACTAGCAGCAACCAGTCTTGGTTCACAGCATGACCTTCCCTGGGCAGCTCCACGCCCAGCACAAGTAGCAGCCATCTGTGGATTACTTTGTAGCTAGTACCAAGAGGCCCCAGGCAGGGCATAGGTGGTTGCTGGTCTTGGACCTCTTGGGATCTTCCAGAGCCAGGGCACCAAGTGGTCAGCTTTAGACCACACAGGATTACAACCCAACCACTTCCACACTCAAGTGGCAGAGTTGGTGAGCACCAACGGCCCATTGAAACAAGTCCTGCTCCATGGGGTTGATGCTTGCACAGCAGCTCTTCTACCACAGTCACAGTTGATCCTTGCTGAGGCAGCCAACAGTGAAATCAAGGCTCAGATACACAGGACAGTATACACAACCCAAATAGAGATGCACCTGGAGCACCCAGTTAGGGTGACTAGGGAGGCTGAACCACTGGGCCCTACTTTACAACTACTATACAAGGCCACCCTATCAAGTCTGGGAAATATAACAGCTCTACCTAATACATAAAAACAACATAGGGAAGCAGACAAAGAAACAGGTCCTAAATGAAAGAATAGGACAAATCTCCAGGAAAAAAACAAAACAAAACACTAAAAGAATTTTACACATGCAAACTACCATGTACAGAGTTCAAAACAATGGTTATAATGATACTCAAGGAACTTAGTGAGATATTCAACAGCACACACACACAAAAAAAGATAGAGAAACCATAAAAAAAAAGTCAGAAATGAAGGATACACTAACTGAAATGAAGAGTATGTTACAAGGAACTAACAATAGAGCAGATGAAGCCAAGAATCAAATTAGCAATTTGGAATATAAGGTAGCAAAAAATTCCCAATCAAAACATCAAAAAGAAAAAAAGAACCCAAATAAATTAATATAACATAAAAGCTTTTGGGACAACTACAAGATGTATGAACATTTGTATTACAGGATTGCAGGAAAGAGAAGAGAGAAAGAACAAGAAATTGAAAAACTATTTAAAAAATAATGAAAGAAAACTTCCTTAACTTGGTGAAATAAATAGAAATACAAGCCCAGGAAGTACAGAGACTCCCAAACAAGATGAACCAAAGAGGCCCATGCCAAGGTGTATCATAAATGAAATGCCAGGGGTTAAAGACAAAAGAGAATCTTACAGCAGCAAGAGAAAAGCAGTTAGTTACCTACAAGGGAGCTCCCACAAAACTGTCAGTTGGTTTTGCAACAGAAACCTTGTAGACCAGAAAGGACTGACAAGAAATATTCAAAGTGAAGGAAAGTAAGACCTATAATCAAGATTATTCTACCAAGCAAAGTTATCATTTAGAATCAAAGAACATGTAAAGAATTTCCCAGACAAGAAAAAGCTAAAGGAGTTCATCGCCACCATGAAACCACTATTACAACAAATGTTGAAGGGTCTTCTTTAAGAAGAAAAAAGATCAAAATCATTAACAATAATATGTTAATAAATATATATCTATCAAGATTGAATATAAAAAAACAAAATAAATGAAAAAGCAGAATAGGAACAGACTCATAGATACAGAGAACATGCTGATGGTTACCAGAAGGCAGAGGGATTGGGGAGATGGGTGAAAAGGTGAAGTGAGTAGAAAATATATATTTGTTGTTACAGAACAGTCGTGGGGATGTAGGGTTCAGACAGGTATGAGACTTATCAGAATGATCACCTATTAAGTTATATAGTGTCTAAACACTGAGATGTACACCAAAAACTAATATAATAATATATGTCAACTGTAATTAAAAATAAAAATGATTTAAGATACTAAAATATAAAATATTTTAATGAATCAAATCATGTTTTCCAGGAATAATGATTACTTTGTTTCTTGTGCTCCAGACATTCTTTTACTTTTGGTTTTATTTTCTTGAAGCTTATTGCAATATTTAATATAATTATTTTTGACTTGTATTTTATTTAAAAAGAACACTGTAATATCTCTGCACAAGAAGGCTATATATTTTCTCACATTATTTTTCTCTATTCCTATTTTGCTATTAAGTTTTTATTAGATGCATATTTTCAAATTAAGGAATTTCTTTTTTTTCTTGTTTTTCTGAGGTTTCATTTTAAATAACATGAATTATGAATATCATTAAATGCCTTTCTAACCATGTTTAAAAATCACAGTTGTTTCTTTAGTCTCTTTATTTGAGAAATGCTACCATAAATATTTGTTATTAAATTATAATTGCATTCCCACAGTAAACCCTAGCTGTCTTAAGAATATTAATACTATAAGATACGTGGCTGGATTTGATTTGCTAATCAACCATTTAGAATGGTTACATCAATGTTCCTCAAAAATCGGCCTGTGCTCTTCCAAATTTGCATCCACTTCTCTAGTTTTGTATCGGTTTTGTACTAGCACCAGAAAGAATTTAAGAAAGTCACTTCCCTTTTTATTAACTGAAAGTATTTTTATAAATTTGAGCTTATCACTTTCTTAGAAGTTTTGTAAGCCATTTCTTTATACCATTCTTGTCTGATAACTTTTTCTCCAGGTAGATGCGACAAAGAAAAATTAATCTATTTAATGTTTATGGATTCATTTGGCTTTTTATTTCTTCATAGATTAATTTTATTAATTACTTATCTAGAATTCCATCTATATTATATATGATAGTCTCATATTTTTTCCATACTTATGTTTATTTATATTTAGTATACTCTTTTATCAGCAATAATATCTTTGTGTTAATTCTAATTTTCATATCCATCTTGCTAAATGTCTGCTATTAGTCCTTTTAAAAGCTAGGTTTTGCTTTTAGTGATCTGCTCAATATTTTTATCTCATTACCATTTCATTGATTTTTGTTTTTTAATATTTATTTTCATTTATCTACTTTATTACTTATTCAGTATTTTTCTGACTTCTCAAGTTTAATGCTAGGTTCTTTTTTTTTCTTTCTTGTTTTATATATATATGTGCATATATAGTTAGTATATGTATATGAAACATAAATATATGTGTGTGTGTTCATGTGTGTGTTTTTTTCCAACTATGTGGTGATATTTGAAAATCTTTGTTTTGGGTTTCTACTATCATCATGCAGAGGTAGAATGAGGTCTCTATAATATATATTTTTGGATTTTTGTGATGTGTCTTGTGTTTACACATGGAAAAGCTAAGCCCAGTAATATAAAATCATGAATCTTTGTACTGCAAGTAACCCTTATAATTCAAAACTCAGTTAAACCTCTGAGTCCAGAACCTTATTATTTCAGTTTTACATTGCTTTTCAGAGGCAATGCAGTGCAGTGGTTAATAACGTGGATTCTGGAGTTAGTCAAATTGCATTCAAATCCTGGCATGTCCACCTATGAACTGTGTGACTTTGGGCAAGTCATTTAAGCTCTATGCTCTTTTGTTTTATTGCAGGTGAAGTGGAGATATTGTTAGTAATTACTTTATAGGGTTGTTGTGAAAGTTAAATTAGTTGTTTATAAATAGAATCCCTTACAATAATCAAAATCCTTAAAATAATCCTGATATGCATTTAATATACATGAATATTGGCAATTATGGTTAGATTTGACACCTGGGGCGTCCTCGCATTTTCACTCTTTTGAACTGTATACTAAACTATTTGTTCAGCATTCTGTGTGTGTGTCACAGAAGTGGTACCTCTCCTTACTTAGAAGCTCTGACAGTCATGTTGCCAAAATTCCTCTACCGCTGTTCACCCTCCCAGAAATTTTAACATTCTCTCTTCCATTGCTGACACTCCCTATTCTCTTTCTGTCCTTTATCTGATGATATTTGTACTTCTATATAAATACAGTAAGGTTATACCATCTTGAACCAAAAGCCAAATTATTTTAGACCATAGCTAAGTGCTTGTGAAAGAATAAAGTTTTCCTGAGGTTCAGAAATAGGCAGACACCTGGAAAGAAGATAATCAATGAGAAAGTTTATTTATTTTGTAAGAAGAAAGAAAGACACATGGGAATAATTTACTAAAATATTAGTTTACTGAGGAAAAAATTAGCTGAACCTATGATGTTGGTTAAGTAATGAGTTAGAACTAACTTCCCAGTACCACTGTAGACCTTGGGATTGATGAGTGAACTGATGAGGAGCTGACCAGCTTGCAGCCCTGGTCTTCCGTATCAGCACCATCTCCTCCCACCCTGTTGCTGAAGGCAGGTCCTGGCCGGTTTCTTCACTCAGTGAAATGCAGATATTATATGAGTCATAAGCTAGAAAACCCAGGTAGCTTCCTCTACTTCATTCCCTTTGCCCACCATTTTATTTGAAATTCAGTGAAGAGAGTTGGAAGGATTGAGAAAAAAAGAAAAAAATAGAACAAACTCCTGGACTTAGACAATGGTGTGGGGATTGCAGGGGGAAGAAGTTGGGGGGGTTGTGGAGGGATGTATGGAGGAATAAATGGTGATGGACAGAGACTTAGGGAGTCAAGCACACAATACAGTGTACAAATATTGTGTTGTGGAATTGTGCACATGAAACCTGCCTAATTTTGTTAACTATGGTAATCCTAATAAATTCAATAAAAAGGGGAAAAAAGAACAAAATAAATAAACAAAACAGAAGGAAACTCATGGATATGGGGAACAGATTGTTTCCAGATGGAAAGGGGAGAATTGGAGGACTGAGTAAAAAAGGTGAAGAGATTAAGAAGTCCAAATTGGTAGTTACAAAACAGTCATGGGATGTAATGTACAGCATTGGGAATATAGTCAATAATACTTATAAAGCATGTATGATGTCATGTAGGTACCAGACTTACTGGGGGGAATCACTTCACGAGTTACATAAACATCTAATCATTATACTGTATACTGAAACTTAAATATATTGAATATCCACTATAATTGAAAAATAATTTTTAAAAGAAAAGTAAATCTAAGAAAAGAAAAAGGACCCAAAGACGCAGTTTATTTGCTTTCATTTTTATTTAAATACAAAAGTTAAATATGTGTGCCATTCTGGCAAAGGTGCTTCTGGAAGTTGATAGAGAAGGGCTGGGTGCCTGTAATTTCCTGAAGAAGAAAACAGAACAGATCAGAATAGTAACTCTCAGAAGCCTCAAACCAACCCTTATGATGCTTCTTTTACTTTTTTCATCTTCTTCCATGTGCTTTTGCCACTTCCCTTGGCTTCAGGTGGTGATAATTGTAGTATATTCACAGAAAGTTCTCAGGGTGGGCTTTGGAAAATCTAATTAGATTTCATTCCTCTAGTCAAAAGGGTTACCAATTTCATTCAGGATCAAAATTTTAGAACATTTACCATGTGATCACCAAGGCCCAAGTTATCAGGTTTCTCACCATGTTTCTCAATTTGTCTCTGTCATTTCCACACTCTCATTTTCCCCTAGGCCACTACCTCTCGGCGGGGGGAGAGGGGGTGGAAATTGGGACAACTGTAATAGTATAAAAAATAAAATATTTTAAAAATAAATAAAAGAAAAAAACATGTGAGTACATTTCTGCCTCAGGGTTTTGTACTTGCTAGTCTCTGTGCTAGAACATGTTTTCTGCATAGAATCATAAGGTTTACTACCCAACTCAGTCCACTCTCTGTTCTGATTTCATTAGTTTCTTACTTCAGAGAAGACTATTCTATATAATCTATTATTCTATATAATCTATTATGGTGCAAACAACACCCATCTCTTTAATCTCTTTAATCTCCTTTATTTTTCTTAGTTTTGATCACTTTCTGACATATATCGGTTTCTCCACTTAGAGCCTGTGTTCACTCACTAGAGTACGAGGTGTCTGAGAGCAAGGACTATATCGACTTAGTACATTGGTATATTCCAAGGTTCGAGAACTGAGCTTGGGACATAGTAAGTGCTTGGTAAATATTAGTCTAATAGCTCAATCTCTAAATGTGGTTCTATTGTACTAATTAGGTGACAAAAGCTATTCTGATGAGGTATTTATACCTTTATGTGACAAGGGAGTCAGAAACCAGAGGTAAAGGATGGTGAAGAAAGATTTAAAGGATTGAGATAAACTCAGCAGTTATAGTATAGTTTTACTATAAAAACTGCTTTTAAATAAGTTGTGGAGAGGGAGATTAATAATACACATATTATACAATGGGATAGACAGCTGTTGTGGGTAAAGAAAGTGTTGGGTCTAAACTTTATGGGCCCATTCTAAAATATTTTGACCCCTCCCCCCAAAAAAATACAAGTGTTAACATGGGTGCTTAGAGGGGTTTCTGAGCAGTAATTAAGGATTTGAAGGCAGACTCTGAGTTCGGTGACGCACACTGTGAGAAAAATCAGAGAGCCAAAATCTACATCAGCACAAACAATACAGCCTCAGATATGTCTGTCTGGTAATGGGAGCTCCATGTCGGTGATGTGTTAACTGCACTCAAAGTCAGATCCTCTGTTTTCAGTTTTTGCCAGAATCTGAGGCAGGTTTAGTAACTCAGTATGTGTGTGTTTGTGTGCATGGATGTGGGGGGGGGGAGAGAATAATAATAATAATAATAATATGATGATGATGATGGAAACATGATTACAGTTCTGTTTTAGTAATTGCTACCCTGTGTCCTTCATTGTTTATTCCTTTCTGTCTTCGTCTGGCTGATTTCCATGATTGACTGACTGACTTATTAGTTGATTGTGGAGATGGCAGAGGCCATAGATGGGTATAAGTGGAGCAAAAGAAACTTTAAAAATCTATTCACCAAAATACATCCACAAGCAACACTAATTTGACCACCCAAGCAACTGGTTGTCATCAGTCATTGAACCTCACCACCAATATTGCTCTCTCATTTATTTCACCTGCCAACAATTCGGAAACGTACTATTTTCAATTGCCAGGAAACAGGT